>CM023202.3:32805303-32960133 GCA_004115045.4 Sinella curviseta | reverse complement strand
TGCTAAATGTAATGAATTTTCATGCTTGCGTGCTTCATTGGAATGCGAGAATATTAAGTATGTTCCATATACTAATTATTCGAAAAGAATGTTCGCGATGTGTTTTAGCTACTCATATATTCCTGATGCTATAATATTACTACTATGTATCGATTGCAATAGTACTTTTCCGCTGATGGGCTGATGGAAGTATTAAAAATAATTTATTATACATGTCGGTATATCTGTAAGGATGAGGCAAACAGCAGGGAACTGTCAAAACTTTTATCGATTTAATCGTCTTGATTTTATTTATCGACCGAATTTACATACGTCCTGGCTGCTTGATGCTCGGAGTTTTGCTGTTGTCAGAAATATATATTTTCTGTAAATTGGAAGTTTACTACAAGCTGAAGGAAATAAGCGAGCCACACAAATTCATCCTTGCAACGCCAAATGCAGTGATTATCAAAGTGGTCAACAGCCCTCGTCTGTATATACCGTTGTCACATTTGGTCATTTTCGTCGAGATGGCGGTTAAACATATTTTTATTGCCATTATATTTTTCTGGAATATTCGTCAAACACAGAATGTTAGTGCAGTCGCTGAAGATTCGAACGATGAGTCAACACGCAGTGGTGGCATCTACACATTCCTAACCAACATAGTGGATAAGACTGAATTCTATGAACTATTTTTGTATGGCGCATCCTCTCCAGATCTTTCTTCTGTATTCAATAAATTACGGTGTATGGTGTTTAGCGAATACTACCACAAACCATTGAATGAAAGCACTCACAACAAACACACACAAGCGAATCATGTAATTATCACTTCTTGGAAAAACGATTGGCCAATAATGGGAATCATGGATACGTTCGTACACTATATGGTGCGTCCGACCACTATGTTGCTACTGATTTGCACGACAAATGCAATCAACGGGAAGATACATGACTTGGACCACCCCGAATTCTCCGCGGATTTTCACAGTCTCCCAGCGCTAAAGCTGTTGATCACTACAAACGAATGGAAATCAGAATTTCAGCACACGTACCGTCTGTTTTGTAGTGGATATTGTAGCAGGGAGGATAGTTCTGGAATCCTAACATTCGATTTCTTAAAGTTACTTGCAGATCTAATTTCATTACATAAGAAATTATTTCGAACAGTATACCAGCGACAAATTTATTTCATCATCAACCTGGAACCTGATTACTTCGCAAAACGGGGCAGTCGCTCAGATCGGTCCGTTTGTGGGCGCATAAGACCAACTATTGATTACCTTAGATTTTGTGACCGAAAAATAATGTCTGCTTTGGTTATATCCCAGGCGCATAATATTTCGGGAAATATACTTGGAATGTATGAAAGTGAATCTGTTCACATATCATACAACATACAGTACATACTTATTCCAGCTGCCACGACGGCACTAGAATTTGATTTTGAAAAACCTGGCCTATTTTACTTAAACACTGGCGCTGAAAATGTGATATACTGTCATGATTATGGATCATTGAGAAGGGATAAGTCTATCGACTTTACAGTTTGGTTAGATTCCTTTAGTGTGGACATATGGGCTGCAACTTTGATCTGCTTATTTTTACTATTCGTCATGGTAAAACGAAACGTTACTGCAGGACAATGTCCTCTAATCCGAAAGCTGTTAGATTTCTTTGGAGCTTTTATGGGTTGCTACGAACCTTCAAATTCAGGAAAGTTTCAGATTATCATTGTAACGCAGATTTTTGGAATGTTTATTACCAACTTTTATTCTGAAGGAATGCTGACAGACCTCGTAGCCACGTATACGCCGAGACTATTTGATTCCCTTAAGGATATGCTTCAGGACGGTTACAAATTCGTACGGAATGATCCGCGGACAGGTTCTCCGGAGCATGAATACGCTTATGTTTTTGCGCGAGATAATTTAATGTTTGCGCTTAACAACAGCTTTGATGCACTGACTGAAACTCAGAATCCAATTGAGAATTTCGCATCATTTTTAACAAGAAAATATGCTGCTGTTGTGGATTCCGAATATTCACAAACATACATATTGGTCCTACAACGCCACATTCACAACAATCTCGGCGCGTACAGAGTGCAATGTCTTGAACTACCGGAGCCATTTGCCGTAAGCTCGTACTTTGTTGAAATGAATACCGTGAATATGTTCTGGTTGCTCCAAACTCTACAGAGAGTTCGGGATGGTGGGCTAATGGAAAAGTGGGATTCCTGGATGCAAACTGCGAATAGGTATTACCACGGACTTGATATTGGCGATCCCAGCTCCATGCCTTTTATGCAAATGGGGAGTCAGATTGATTATTCCGGATATTTTGGAATTTTAACAGTCATTGGCGTTTTGGATTTGCTGGGTATCGCTATATTCATAGCCGAATGCACTGTCCATAAATTGAATGGAAGTGTTATGAATGCCTTGCAAGGTTTACTTCCAAATCTAAATTTGTTCATATATAAAACGAAAATCACAAACTTTATCCATTTAACGAGGGGCAGTAAAAGGTCAGTCGTTATTAAAGTTAAAAGTATGGAACCCGTAGATGGGCTTAATTTGTAACGGCTGCAGTGTATTAGTGCATAGTAGTGAAGTATTGTGAACACATTTATCAATATGATTATAAGCATTGCTGATATTGTAAAGTTACAGAAATGTAGTCGTTGTGTTATTATAAACAAACGTTGCAAACAGATATTAGCAAATATGGTAAAGTTTGGCACCGCTAAATATGAATATAATACATGATTCGTGCAAATCGTGACGCTAGGTTCATGTGATTTGTCACCTAGATTTAACGCTGATTTGACAAGCGGTGTAAAATGATGATGAATTTTCCTAGGACAATGTTAAGTTATGATCTATTATATGATGTAGTAGCAGAACGTATATTCATTGGACAATGAAAACGTTTGCTTCTTCAATAGCACCAGATAACCATATCCCCCTGGAACGGAACAATGAGGGTAACGTCAAATAAAGAAACTCTGTCGATCCTAACAAATCATTATAACGTTTTCAGCTCAATTTAAATAAATCCGGAGTTCACTTTATAAATTAAAAATTTCTCATCAATATATGCAACCTTTTAGCTACGTACATAATTGTTTGTCGTAGGTTGGAGTAATCGTTATTAACATCGTCAAAATTAATCCATTCCTGCCGACAATCCAATGTGAATAATTACGGAGAACGGAGTGGAATTTTTAATATACCGTCCGCTTAACTGGCTCCAAATTTATTCAAATAATCGTAATGGATTTTTTTTGTTATATAATAGATATAGATTCAACTCCGCAAAATAAATTAAAACAAAAAAATTCCACTGATTTGAGTATCTTTATCTGCATTAAGCTTCATGCAATCGTCAGTCCTCTTTACATTATTGATTATGTATTTCGTTCGGTTTGTCTGGAAGCGATTTTAACATAAGCCAAAGAACCTTAATCCTGAAAACATGAACTTGTAAGCGTCACACAATTTGTTTTGATAACATGTTCTTGGAGAACTGTTGGTTTGGACTGTTAGTGAAGATAACTTCATAAACACATTATGTACGTATGAGATTCGCTTTCATGAATGCCTTGAACGCATGATACTGGCTTTCTTCAATTGTATTTTACGCATTTTTATGTTCCATAAGGACGATGCAATACATGATGAAAATTTTACGCGCAATTGATATTTGCGGACCAGCTTTTTGTAGTTAGTTGTAAACGATCAATCTGTATTCGCCGCAATGCTACTTGTCCACAGCGCTTCAGAGCATAAATAAATCGCCTCATAAATTGCATTTCATGTCGCTCCTTTAAATGCTACCGAAATTGGACAAAATATTAAAATATAATTAAAGTCAAACTAAATATAGTGGACTGAATAATTAAATTTTCTACTACTTGCCTAGTTTTCTGACCAAAGGCTTATGATCACCCCATACTTGCTGCGGGCAGACCGATCGACCTGTTGGATCTTATGTAACCATACTCCATGTTCAAGTAGACTTATCGGTTAACTCCTGTAAATTTCCACAAAATCGAACTTATAATATTACAGACTTCTGGGATCTGCATTGGATGAGACACCGTCATAATTTCAAAATGGCCACACCATTACAATGGAAAGCGTACGACTTGTACAACACCTTATTTTGCAAGTATGCATATCATCATAGACTGTCAGTTGATACTGAACATGAGCGGCTTCAAGTGCAGCAAAAAACGTCAACGCTAATACCGTTTTACATCGCAAATGCAAATATCATGAGCTTGGCTACAATGAACGCATTTGTATTCGTCCGATATATTTACAACATATGTTCGCAATCCCTTTATATCGCCTTGTTTCATCTAGTGACAGGATGCTACCTCACCATGTCAATTGGCTTCAACCTAATGGCAATGAAATATGGAGTCGACGTTTGGGACAACTTTGTAAACAAACTCTTCAACTTCGATCGACACATTCGACATGATAACCGACGTCGCGGGAACGCCAGGAATGTGTCCTGGAAGAAACTGCTGACTCAAGGTAGAAAAACATCATTAAATTCCCAAATTTCAGTTCACATTTTACGAATGTTTTCTTGTTGCATAGTTGTGAGGTCATTACGTGGAACCACAACACCGGTAGATGTAATGGTTATACTCATGAACGGATTGGTTCTCGCCGTGTTTGTTGTGGGCACAACATTTCCCGCGGTGGCCGTGTTGGCCAACTTGGACCCAGCCTATGCGCTATTCGAGAGTCTGCATCTAGTGAATACATCAAATATGTTGTTGGTCTGCATACGATTCCTTCTGCTTCACTCCGCCATTTTCGAAGCAAGCAGAACTTTTTGTATAATGATTCTACCTATTGTTCAAGTCTTTAACATTTATATATGCTGTCTAAGCAATATCTCCAAGCTAAGATTTAGCGATATGTTAATCAGACTCTATGTGGAGTTTCAATGTATACATCAAGTTGGCGCAGAAGCTATGCGAGTTATCGCCGCATTCGTAATGACGATTGGATTCATGCTAGGCATAATTTCTGCATGGGTGGTGTTCCAAGGTTGGAAATATTTTCCTGTCCTCATCTACGTACTATTTGCAATTATCACAGTATGCTTTTATATTATTGTTTTTGCGACCCTACCGAAAGTTGTTTACATTCATGAGCGGAGCAAACTCTTGCTAAGAAAGTTGTGGTTAATGGAGTTGGTCAGAAAATGGAAAATATTTGCGGGCAGCCTTGAATTGGGAAATCGGTTGCCTAAGAGTTTAAGACGGCAGCTTTGCGCTCAGAGACCAATTACGTTTTACTACGGATCCGCCGCCTTCGACAAGGAAACGAAAACGAATTTCTTTAAAACCATATTTGAACAAACTCTTAACGTAATTTTATTAACAATGTAAGTTCTCATTACTAACTATGCCAGAAATATTAAAATCGTGACATAGACCGTCTATGCATGTTGATATCTGCTGATATGTAATTATAAATCATGCTCTAAGCTTTTGGAAGTGTTAAAACTGATGCTATTAGAAATTAAATAGTATGAAGGTTACACAACGTCAAACGTATTACCTAATTGATGCTGTTAAAAGACTACCCAGTTGACAAAAATAAAATATAATTATTTGAGAAAAACTATTAAATAGAGAATTCCGCAACCACTCATGGTTATTACCGTGACCATCTCATTACATTCTGGTAATGAGATCAGATGTTTCGATAATATATTAATTTGCAATATAATTTAAACCGAATAATAAATTATGTATTGTGTAACCTTATAGCCAACATTTTTAGAAATTATTAGCAGTTGTGCGTATAATTTATGATCACGACAGTTTGTTCGACATCATGTAAAACCGAAATTGGGAATCCCCTGAAACTCGTATTGTTGGGCCAATTGGATGAACGTCTCCAATGTTACTGACAGTAAGGAAAGTAGGGAAATATGATATCACTTGTTCATCTAAATCTATATACTAAATAATATGGAAATCTGTATTTGAGACTTCAGATATGGCGACTCTGAACATTCTTTACAATTGGAAACTGATATTATGCATGAACTACTACCGAGCTAGAATATTGAAATTATGGTATCATTATATGTTATCCCAAACAGTTATACATTGGATCAACCGATTAACGGAAATTAGATTATATTGATTTTAACGATAAAAAATAGGATAGCTTATGAGTCAATTTTTACAGCGAATGCCAATATGCCATCTAGTCATGTATATTGAGTATACTTCCTACTCATCAAAACTGGCACGTGTAATGTAAAAAAATCATAGTTCGCGTAACCCACGAATTTCAGAGAAATGAAGGCGACGATATTGTATCTATCCAGCAGTGAAACTATTCACACTCGTGACAAAACTTCAGACCTGTGAAATTGAAAAGTACAAGATGACTCCGAACCCAAAATATATCATCAGGACTCAAATAGTTATCAGACTAATTGCCGACATTGGCCTGGTATCTGCTTACTCATGGAAGTCTGCGTACGTGGAGGATACCGTGGATAAGCTTCTTGTTCATAGCAGTTTGTACGCGAAGATAAAAGAAGAGATAAAACTGGTTTACAGTGAAGATGGAGCAGCCAGTCTCGGTTCAAAAAATTATATAGATCTCAACGATATTCTGAAACCATTCCACCACTGTTTGGTTCACATCACAACATTTCAGAATGCAAATGTTCGGGAGATTCCTACTATACTCCGCCGACTGAAACCAGCGCTTGTGACAGATCCGCTGTACCCTCTGTCTGTGAGCAAAACGAAAAGGATACGTAATGGCGAGTACACAACCTGGGCATTATCTGGTTTGAATATCCCAATCAACGGAACTCAGATTGAATTTACTTGCGAAGCAATCTCCAAATATTTTACATTTGACATTGATAATGACGGCATTTGCAGTCGGATCGACTTGTACAAATACTCCTCATTCGCCAAACCCTGGACTTGTCAAGTTCAACTTGGTATACTTCCCTGGAAGTTTCTAATGGATCGGAACGAAGAATATGGTATAGTGGACAGACAACTGGGAAGTTTCTCCATGCAAGCATTCAGATACCCCCGAGTTTGGTTTTACAACGACACCCGTGGCTTTGGCAACTTACGGCAGCACCTCGCACCATCTACCATTCCAAATTTTCATATATACGTCGTGTTTCGAGGTAATCATAATTGTACAAAACTACTGGACCAATACAGCGAAATACCTTGGAGTCGAAATTTCGGCCAGCCGTACCTACGAAATGACGTATTCGTCTTGGCTGAACAGGACGCAGGTCCTTCAAATATTCCGCCGCCAATGACACCCTCACAGTTACGAATCATTCTTCAGTGTTACGACTGTGCATATAACTACCAAAAAGACAGCGGTACGGATTTAATTGCTTCAGTGAAGATGAATACCTGGAAGTCATGGTCACTGGAGGCATTGATTCAAATAGCTACCCGCAATCAAGGTAACATGATGCACTGGAATATACTTCCAACTATGCTTTTCCGTGAAAGACGTCACAGAGAATTTGCGTTAGCATTCGACCGCTGTATTCATCCATTTGGAGCAACACGAGTACTTCATTGGAAGCCCGACATATCGATTAACGACAAATTTGCTGACGTGTACGTTCACTTGTGGAAATCGATATTTGGCAACCATACCACCAACATGTTGGAGACAAATTCACTTTGTGTGAACAGTAAAATAATTCAAGCCGCGACCATAATTCCGATTATTGGAGAGCCGAGAGTACCAAAGTTTACAATTACAATCGAGCTTATTAATGACGGCAGGCACGTAAATTTTCCAGCTTATGTACTGGACACCAGAAACTCTTTGCGCTTTATTAGCTGTGGGCGACAGAGAATAAGTTCACTAGCTTTCGAAGAGCTGCTTAAAGTTTTTCAGATGTCAGTTTGTTGCACGATAGTCTTCTCCATTATAGCGCTAGGAATCGCTGCAAACAGATTGTCGTTGCAAAAGCATAAACCGGGTATCGCATTAACTTGTTTGAAGTTATTTTCCATTCTAATCGTATACCAAGACACATTTACATCGTCATGTCTGAGACCCCAACGAACGCGCCTATTGCTTGGTGGATTCCTCCTAACAGCAGTTGTGATAAGCAACGCATATGTAAATACAAACGTGCAGGCTTTGATATCTCCTAGGAAGTTAATGCCATACGAAACGGTGGATGAGCTAGTTGAGGCGTCGTATTCCGTTTATACTCGTTCAATGAAAGTCATATTTTATTGGGAACCTTTCCTCTTGCGTAATCTCAGCGTGGAAATGTTTACCAGGCACGAACTACTTTATGCTAATTATGCTGCTGTAATCGTTTCCGAAATGTTGGAGATTTCACGCACCACGCAAGCATTTATGGAGAAAAAGCGAAATGACCTCGCAAAAACCACACTTCATCCCAAGTTGCCCCAAATTCTCGACACTATGAAAAATGACGTGATTCGCAATAAAAGTTTGATCAAATCTGCAAAGTTGGAACCTAAGCTTAAGTTTAAATTTTGGAAATTGGAACAAGATGTGCTCTGCTCTACGCTATCGGATTGCAAAAAGACGGCTCTTATACTACCAAGCCACAAGTGCATTGAATTTGCTAATGAATTACGACAAAACCGTACGCTGACGGAAGGAGATGTACATATAGGAAGGGAAACCTTCTTTGACAATGCAGTGGCATTTAAGTTGCAGGGCAATATCCCAACAGGTATTTTGAACCGTATTAATAGCGTAGAGTCGGCAGGTCTTTGGTGGTGGTGGAACAATTTTCTCGGAAAAGCTGGAATGAGGAATAAGGAACTTAAATACATTTCCGGTCCGAAACCAGCAAAAATGGATGGCAATATAATTGTAACGTTCTCTCTGCTTGTGTCTGGAGTGATTATAAGCTTTCTTGTTTACACCCTTGAAAATATCTACTATTCGATTCAGTCACAGATATATCATATCAGACTTATGCAAATATGTAAATGGATAAAGACAATGTCACTAATCATCTTTTCAGTTTTCATAAAATCAAAAACTAAGGTGGAAACAATAGTGGTCACAGCAAATTTGGCGGAATCAACATTGCGACGGGCACAAACTTGTAGAAATCAACAGCAACCTGAATCGTAATTGCACCCGTAAAAATTGTACTAACCCGAGTTGTAATAATATTAACTTGTTAATATCTTTACTGTGTCATAGTAAGAGGGAATTTACTGCACAATGCGGGTCGGTACCTACTGGATTGTAGAAAGATACTCTTTTATTTGCATGATTGCGTCACTCAATTAGAAGGTCAATTTGGAGATTGGACGGCGAAAGCTGAAGCAATAATCCGGGAATTGAAATAAACAATGGAGAATGAGGAAACGAGAAAAACTGACCGTATAATTCATTTAGCATCAATCATGTCATATTGTAAACTAGTAAGGTGTAAAACCTTTAATACATAACTACCGGAAGCGTCATGAGTGCAATAATAGCAAATGTGGATACATACTTGACCATTATAGTACATTTTTGTGGGACAAATTGATCATCCCCATCGATTTACGGCATAAAAAAATTTGACGACTGGGGACCCCCATACCTTCCACGGCCCACCCCACCGCCAAGTCACCGATTTGACCCATGTTGCCATGGCAAAAAATGATCGCCTTGAACTACTCCATCCATTTATAGAATAAAAATTTTTGACGACTAGGTCACGCCCACGACCTCAACTTCCGACCCCCGTACTTCCGGTCAGTGATGAGGTACGCGGCTGAAAATCAATAGGGAACGTCGCCATGGGCCAAGGTACCTCTATGCAAAATTTGAGCCAAATCGGTCCACGTGGAGGGAAGTTAGAGTGTTTACGGACAGACAGACAGACAGACAGACAGACAGACAGACGGACAGACAGACAAACAGATCAATCGCTATAACTACCTTTCAAGCATTTCATGCTTCCGGTAGTTAATAAGAACCATGTGTAAAAAATATATATACGTGCATTTATGTTTACCGAATTTTACATACCTGCACAAAAATGAGAAACCACTCAATAAAGATAATCAAAGCACCAAGCATTAGTTATGCAATCGTAGTGCATTGATGCAAAGAGATGCAAATTTACTTCCATTTCTGGTCATATTTCTAACACTTCATTTCATACTTTGTGTTTGCAATCACAGAGAAAAGAGTAACAATACTGTTATATCACATAAGGAAATAGTAAGGACACATATTCTAAGTTTTTCCATTTGTCATGCCAAATAATAAATAAAGACCAAGTAGTTTCCTCGAATTTTATTTCAAAACAAATATGCATAATGCAGATAATTAGTTCGAAAACTTAAAAGCAGTTTGTATTTACGAAACATTAATACATCTTAATATATCCGTTCCTTCTTAATATCATCCAAACATACTTTCAACGTGTTGGCAGGAGCATTCCCTAGGAGTCTTTAAACACCATTCCAAAATGGTAGACAATATAATGATAGTATTATTGTGATATATTGAGTTAGTTTTGCTTACCTGATTATGTGTTTTCATAGAAAGCAAGATAATCACATGGTTTGCATACGCAAATTCCACCGCATGTGCAATATCCGGAGCTACACTTGTCCTGATCGTAACATTTCCCAACGCAAACGTCCACATTTTTGCAAGAGCATCTGCCCGCTTGGTCTGTTAGGGCCAGGGTGCTACTCTGAAACTGAGATATTATAAACACGGCAGAAAGAAATGCCCAGAGTCCAGGTTTCATGTTGGGAGTTGCTGTGAGGGCTGGAGGCTAAAACTTGAATAGATCCAAAATTTCAAGCATAGGACCCACAATCATGGGCTGATGCCATCGTCTTGCTTTATATAAATTCCGTATTGCAACAACGCTTGCGGCATATATTGTTTGATCTGAACGTAATGTCATTACTATCCTATATTTTTCCTAAAGTCAATCTAATTACATGTTTACCTCATGCGCGTAATGACTAAATTTCGTGACAATGCACACGATATCAGTTTCAGGTCAATCCGGTTCTACTGGAAATTAGAGATTATACATTACAGAAAATGCATTATCCGAGTAGAAAACATACAGAACCGTTTCACTATCAACATCGTCCACTTCATTTTCCTGGTGTATTTGTTACCACATTAGTCTTTCTCAGTCTATGAGCAGCGGCACATTATTTACCCTCGCGGGGTCAATCATATTCTCCCTACAAACGGATAATTATTTTCCCCCATCGATTGTAAGTATCGGGTAAATAATTAGCTCCCAGGAACAAAATAATTGCACCCTCATTGTACAGTTACTTTCAAGCTTGAAGTATCGGCTTCATGGAACCTATCGAACCGAATATAATATTTGTTAACTTTTGACCACGCGACACTCAACTCTTCCATGTTTCTGGGATAGTTTCACGTATAAATTAATCTGACGGCACGAGTGTAATCAATTGGTTCTCCTGAGATAATTATTGACGACCATACCAAGCACGGGACATAATTTGGACCTGGGTATATAATTAGGTCCGTGGAAGCAAATAATTTGCCCTATTGGTGGGACCAATTAATTAGTCCCACCGCGAAAAAGCGTTTGCTCCTGCTCACGGACTATCCTTGTACAAAAATGCGGCTTTTACATGTATTAGGTACATTTGTTTTTTCTGACACAAAAGTGTCAGATCTTATAAGCTAAAAGAATCAATCCAGCCGCTATCATCTGCTGTTACTAATGCGCAGATATTGGCCGGGGTCACAACAAAGGTCGGTCAGTATTGACGACAATTTTGCTGTAATTAGCAGCGGGTAGTGCCTAACACATTGAATCTACTTAATCATGTCATTGAAACTCATTAGTGAAAGATTATAAACACGTAGGTGTACATGCACCTGTTGCAACATAGTGGGTGAGCAAATAATATTTGTTAAAATTATTCATTTGATGTACTAAAGAATCGATAAGCTTGCTTCAATAATTAGTAATTTGAAAATTCAAAGGAACTTGAATAAAACAAACTGGTTAGAAATTTACATTGCAATGACATACAATCATATTTGATGATCGATGGTGAAGATTTGTAGACGGTGGCATTCTCAATTCCATGAAACTCCCATTACCAATTGCGTTTACTTTTCACTCTGAAGACTTAGTAGTAAAAATGTGACAATCATGCCAAGAACCTGTAAAATAAAATTGACAATTACAGAAATCCCCAAATTCGATGGCATACTTAGTAAAAATGCATTAATGAAATATACCGTTCCAGCCATGGAGAAAGTAATCACAAAAACCCCGGACGCTGAGATTCCGACAGAATTGCCTTCCAACGAATCCAGTAAAAGTGTTAGTTCATTACCATCAAGCATGACGGAACGGCGGTTTTCAAATAGCCATTTCCGGAAATGACCAATCTAAAGTAAAGAGATAATGTATGAAGTTTCAAAAATAAGTGCAAGAAATTATCAACAAGGCCATTTGAATATACCTGTCTGGGAATGTCTGAGGAAAACCAGAAAATGCAAATGACGCAGATGTAGAATAAAGACCCGACAATCTTGTTCATCGACATTCCCTGAATCAAGGTTGCCCTTACATGCAATCCATGTGTGATTATTCCCTCGCCAAGATAAAACAGGAGTACGGGTCCAATGACAGAATTCACCAGGTCGGCGACAACTATGAGTGACTCATACTGATGTATAGCAATGTTCGCTTTTGCCCTACATGCTTCATCCACGAACCAATCCTGCTGTTTTTCCTTCACGCCTTCCGGCTTCACAATTACCGGTTGGTACTTCAATTGATCGGCAAATTCTTTTGCCACTGTCCTCAATGTCAGGGCAAAGAAAAGGATGGTGAGATCCGATATGTATGCATATATCAGCCTTGAAACAAAGGCAATACCAGCAATTGCAATTACAACCATCTGAAATACACTCTCCCCTCCTTTTTCCAGAGGGCGTACCAAATGACCAAAAACTGTGAACTCTGTGACCTCGGTCTTGAGAAGGGTGTACCATTCCGATAATGAGTTCACAGTGTAGTTCCTGTTTACCAATACGTTAGCTACACCTTGCGATGGGATATGTAACATTCGTGCAATGGCAACGGCAATGTACGTCAAGAGAACAAGGGAAATTAAGGGAACGGAGTGGCTCACAGATTTCCGGCTTAGATGCTTTAGATATGGATCTGATGTTAAGGTAACAAGGATCCTGAAAACGTTTTGCTTTCTGTGCCAAATTGAGACGAAAAGAAACGACTTGCAGAAAAAGGAGCAGACGATTTCAAACGAGGTGAGAACGAATGTTGTGCTTTCCAGTGGTGCTAATTTGAGACCCAAATATGTTCTTGAACCGTAAATTGCAATAATCAGGAATGTGTTGATTCCACATAAAATCTGGAAACAATCAATAATAGGAATTATTCAGACAAATGTGTCGTAAATCGGATATGACTGGCTACTTCTATTTAGGATTTGGTCTATTCAATTGTGTGTAAACCTTCTGTTGGACAGATTCCACGATGCCAAACCCTCCTGATGGTGTCTTTCGAAACCGGTACGGTGAAAGCAGAAGATAATACATGAAGTTAAATAAGACGTACAGATATCGTGCGGCCATTTTTATATTTGCGAAAACTATACTCGAAAGGAAAATACGCGTTTGCAATGATGGACTAATTTATGCACGCGTAATGATTATCAAGTTGTGATGGTACCTACACGAAAAGTGTTCGTCTGACACTATACCATATTAATGGAAAATAAGTGAATACGAAAGCTAAAGCAATTTAACTTATTGGTAAACCTTCCCACTTCCCCATCTAGACGTTAACAAATTATGTTAATATGTACTTCAGTTGATGATATTTTTGAATTTTTCGATTACTCAACTCTTAACAACAACACCCAAAACTCTAAAGTCATTAACAATGGACGTGTTAAACAAGCGCTCATAGCATATTCACAAGAAGTTGGTATTTTTGTTTATAGCCACCTAAGGCGTGATGCTCACAGTGCTTCCACATGGAACGGACTTATAAAATTAGTTTTCACTTAGTAATCCGCCCACATCGTCCAACACTCAATCTAAATAATTGGTGTTCGAAAACATCACTACATGGGTGAACAATTAAGAATATTTGAAGTGAAAAAGTAAAAAAGTATGACAGGTGTGGAATTATCCACACAATTGACTTGGACAATGTCAATTGCGACAGAGGATTTGAGAAGCGCCTGGCTGTTGCGACTGGTCGGGTTGTGGCCAGCACCATTTTCGTCATTTTTGAATGGATACACCTTGGACAAATCCCTTCGTGTCCGTTGTCTCAATGTTCCCCTGTGCTGAATTCGGAAATGTTCCAAACGGCTAGTTGGATAAGTTCCTCAACTTTACAGTAAAGTGTTGCGAGCAAAGGAAAAGTGAAAACGAAATGAATGGTACAGAAACGTGTTTTATTAACTACGTCGCCGTTCCATACACCAGTGTCATTGTATCGCCGGTTATGTCCGTATGTCCGATAAATTGCAGCATTCAACATTATAGTCCAAACATTAGTAACACTCGACGTAGCTAGTTGCCGGTTGTATTGATTGCATTTCTAGGGGAATGTCTAAACTGAGACCGTCTTTCCACGCTGGTGGCTTTTTAAAAGTGCAATTAATGTATGTATATGTTTTGGAGAAAGTATCTTTGCATATGTCAGGTTATGTTCTTCTGTAACTTCCCTACAGTCTTGTTTAGATTCGAAAACTAGGAATAGGAATAATGGATATCACTTGATTATTGAATTAGGAATTTTTGACTGCTAAGACGTATATCCCTTTCTTTGAGATACAAGTGGGTAATAAATATAGTATTACACTTTTCGACTTCATGCGAATAATTAAATCATTTGCGATCATTATATGATCCCTTAATTGCAACCGGATTCGTCACGTATGTGGAAGCCACAACAAAGCTAAAACTCCATCAGACGGTTTGACAATTATTTTTTTTCAGACTAAAATGATAGTGACGCATAGTCTGAAACAGAAGTTGTAAATTAAAGAGGACTGTCTCGAATTGGGCATGTTGCTAGGGACGATTGGTTTTGTCTGGTCGAAAGTTTGGTCGCAATAAGGTTAATTGCAGCCATTAGTTTAGTCAGGTTATTTATTTTGCATATGTCCACTTTAATTCTATTTAGGTACATTCTCCCGGCTTTGTTCATTTCAGGTGTAAATGATACATCAAGATTCCAGTTTCTGCATTTTTAAATTGGGATAATAAGAGATAATTATTTTTCCTACGAATCGCATTAAACTTCTTGGTTGCTTTATTTTAAGTTTGCTAAATATCCCTGGCTGATGACGAGGGTTGACGATAGTAGAGGTATCCATTATTTAAAATCTTAGAGGTATCTTTCATGCGTTGATTTAGTATGGTCTTCCCGAAACTTTAAAATTAACATTGAAAAACATGTACCTAACCAGCCTACATATACATGTTTATGTCGTAGGTACATATGTAAATTCTAAGTTGCTTTTTGGTCAATATTTTTTTTGACTTTAGCATTAGCAAAATCCCATAGTTTGGAATTTTTCAAAATAAAACAAAGTTTTGAAATTTTATTCACGCTGTTTATTCTAACAGTGCTAGCAGTGCTATAAATTGACATCCCCAGAGTATCACCACGTATGGTGGCTTACAACAGTACAGCCCGCTGCACCATAGTTATGGGCATGTACCTTTAATAACCTCCAATCTGAAGCTCAGGTTCCAGACAGTAATTATACACGACACTGGGCCGAGTGGTACTATAAGTTCACATGCACTCCATTTTGTTCCCCCAATTGGAAGTTCATAACCCTTTTCCTACCACTCCCAATCCGCCTATTTTATTCATGTGAACAAAAAACTAAACTTGGTATTACACTTAATCCTAGAAGTTTTCAGCATTGCATTTAATTTTTTTCTGGTTATGTATAACGAACAATCAGCATTTGAATGCTTTAAGCTTCTTGTTCAGCAATTCATGTCTTGATCCGATCATGAAAACCTCGGCATAGTTTTATATTTAATTATAATTAGCTTTAAGTGATAATCCATTATGTTTTTTCAACCTCAGTTCTTACTTTAAAAACTCGAAGCTACATATATAATAAATTACGAATCAGGTATATATATTTTACCGGGACCACTTCGCCAACATCATACACAAAAACTTGCATTAAAAGTGGAGAGCTACCAGCCACAAACTTGTGCAGAGGATACCACGGTTTATGTCATCTTGACTACTTGTAAGATATTAACTGCATATATTTATAAAATCGATAAAATAGGTGGTGTGCTGTCATATAACCTAATCACTAATCAGCAAATTTGTTCCAAAACATTAAATGCTAATGGACCAGTAATTTGTAATTATTATGTTTACGAAAAAAATTATTCATATGAATGCATCAATGCACGCCATTGTCCTGCGGATCCAGAAGACTTTTATGGAAAGGCGATGATACAATCAGTGATCATATCAAAGACCACCTTGGAGAATGTGATGGTGGTGGACACCGTCATAAAATATTCTCGTCCTGCCCAAATCTTGAGAGTGGGACAGCTCATTAAAATCCTCCGAAAATCCTTTTGCTTTGTCAGACTCCAAGAGTCGATAAAACTGCAGCCCAGGTCGTAAACTTCTGCGGCGAACGTAATCAACCTAGTCAATATAGACGCTCTTTAAACATTAAGTCGAATACACCATAAATTCTTGAAGCCAAACTTTTGTTGAATTTTACGTACTGAAATGACATTATGCCGCAGTCGTGAATGCTGAGAACATACAACAGTATTCCCGGAAACTCGTCGAGAAACAATTGGTTCATGCTCCGAATCATGACATAGCCACAGGGCACCAAGGCCGAAATCCAGACAAATTTCTGCATATAGATCCCCAGGGGCGACATGCATTCATTCAGTTGCGTGTTGAGCACTTGCAGAATTTTGTATGTTGCCACGGCGTTTCTCGGCCGACGCAGCTCATCGATTGTGTAGTCACTGTCGTTGTTGTTGCTGTTACAAATGTGCACGACGACTCATGAAACAGAATTCTGGTAGCGCAAGATTAATTAATTAAATCGTTATGTTTTAAAACTTACTGTATTTCTCGAAGCCAGAATTGCAAAGTATTTGTGTGGCAAATGATGATCCAGGCAAGCAGGAGAAATGATATGCACGCTTGACCAATCAGTATCATATCCTGCAACGTGCCGGGGATGAGCCAGTACCACGGCTTGGGGTAAATGTAGGAGAATAGGTACCAGGGCATGTATGGCATGCGGATGAAGAAACTGGCGCTGCTCAATATTTCACACATGGTTCCAAAAAAGACATTGTACATCACTGGTCTCCCCCTGTCTTTAAAATCATCCAAGTGGACCAGGTACTTTCTGACGTAGTCATGATTGAACCTGAGCATCGTGTTGATGTATGTCCGCATCTAAAGGAGTGAACAAATAGTTTGATAATTCTAAATTGATCTTCAGATTTGTAAACGAGTGGAAATGATTACTTACCATTTCCTTGAATAAAAACAAGTTGAGATTGTAGCCCAGACCGTACATGTACCAGAAAATATTGAAGCAGCTCATGAATATTTCCCGGTTTGTTCTTACAACAGATGTTCGGAAACTATCGAAAAATATGTAAATCTGGAAACAAAGCATGAAGGCCGTTTGAATGGTGATGAAAAACCATTGCAACCACCACAATTTTTCCCAAATCGGACTCCATTTCTCAATGCAGTATTTCTTTTGATTCCATTTCCAGGGAAATGAGCCCGCAATTGATCCCAAAAAAATAAGCGTCTTGAGCCGCCTCATTACCATAGGGCTGATAAAGTGACTTCGCTCCACAAAAACGGAACCATTGAGATCACGCATATCTGGAATTGGATCATTAGTCAAATTCCCATTTGACCCTTCACCCAATTCCCCGCCATCACTTCCTTGATTAGCTGAATGAAAGTTGGGATTTCGGGTGACCCTATTTCTTGCAGAACCAAAAGCTGTAGGTCTGTGCCCAGACATTTCGTTTCGCGAAACTCCACCACCATTTCCTTCAGTATTGGACGATGTATTCCGTTGTCCAATGTTTGCGCTTGTACGTTGTCTTCCATATAACAAACCAAGTTCCAGGTCGATTTTATCTTCATCAGCATTGTGTACAGAGAATTTGAGAGAAGCGCTTGGCTGTTGTGGCTGACGAAAGTCACCAGCAATATATTCATCATTTCTGAACAGGTCCGTGCCCGTAAACGTGTCATTCTCCTCCTCGTACTGTATGATGGATAGGCCGTTAACCTACATTTTTATTGGATCAAAAGTATTTACAATTTCGTTTGCTATTTTTCCATTCAGTGTAGAAATGTTCAGAATGCACAAACCTTGGCCAAATTCCTTCGCCTCCGTTTTCTCAAAGTTCCCGTCTGCTGCATTCTGAAATGTTCCCAAAGTGTAGTTGGTTAAGAGCCACACGTTTCCGTAAAGTGTTATAGGCAGAGGAGGGAGTGAAAATGAGCAACGGCTTTAAAATATGCGGTGTTTTATTAACTATGTTGTGGTTGCATCGACAAGTGTGATTGCTTCGTCATTAATGTCCGTCTGTCCGAACATTTGAAACATCCTACATCATAATACCACTTGGCGGAGATAATTTATATTTCTCACGTGTTGATTAAACTTTTTATGGAACGACTAAAAATAGACCGTCGGGTCCCGCTGGTTTTTTTAATTGCAATTAATTTCTGTTTATGTTTTGCTGGAAACAATTTCACATCTGTCAGCACATGTTCTTCGACAACTTTTGAGTTGTCTTGTTTTGACTCGAAATGGAATAATAAAGGTAAAGATAATTGCCCACGTGTAACCTTTCGTTTGACTCGTAAGCGGGTAAAAAGTTGTGCATTATATGTTCAACTTCATACGTATTACTAAATCATTAGCGCTGATTATGTGTTCACTTTATGGCATCCTAATGCATCACGAATGTAAAAGCCACAGCAATCCAGAATTCCATTACATACACGGTTCGGACAATTAAGTTTTTGCAGGTTAAAATGACGTTGTGAGGTATACTTGTCGACGTTGACCACATTACTAAATCATTATTGCTCATATTATGGCTACCAGATTCATCACGTACGTTGAAGCCATGTTAATCGAAAATTCCAGTAGGTGGTTTGACAATTATATTTTTCAGGTCATAATACTGGTCTGCGTTATAGCTTTATCCGTTCACCGTATTATTAAATCAGTATCACTCATTTTGTGTTTGTTATATGGCTATTTGATTCTTCGCATATTTGGAAACAAAGGGTATTGAAAATTCCACGAGATGGTTTGACAATTAAGTTGCTTCCTAAACGGAGAGTTACGCAAAGTCTCAAGCACAGATTGTAAATTAATGCGAACTGTCTCCAATTATTATATTTGGGCATAGTCCAAGAGATGTTAGCCTTTGTCTGGTCGTAAATCTTGCCTTAAAAATGTTATTCTGCCTTTATTTTAATTAGGGTAATTATGTTGCGTATATCCACTTTAAGTCGTTCTATAAGCATGTTGCCGGCTATGATCATTTCACATGTAAATGATACATCGAGATTCCAGTTTGTGCATTTTTAATGTGGGGAAATTGGGGATAATTATTTTTCTTGGGAATCGCGTTAAACTCGGGATTTTTGCTCCAGTAAAAAAATATGTATACATTTTGTGGTTATTTTATCATAACATTGCAAAGTATCCCTGTATGATGTTGTTAGTTGCGCGCTCATGCCAATTTCATTTAGTTATAAACTTTCTGAAATAGGACGATTACCATACCGAGCTTCAGTTATTTTGTGTATTTTTTCGATCTTCACTCTTAAATGCAATTATTATACAAGAGTGCGAGAACAAAGAACTCTTTCCTAAGCGTCTCCGCTTATGATTTAAAGTGTGACCAGTATGCTCACACAAAATTGACGAAATTAGAAGAAGGGGAAGAGTGAAAGGTTACAAATGGGGCAGGAAGGAATAATATGCAGCAGCTTCCTACAAAGTTATGCAAGTTATGTTTCAGGAGTTTCTGATCATCGCCGATTCATAACATCATTACGGTGAGCATCCTTACAAATAATACCATTCATATTACTCCGGTTCTCTTGTGGTAAACGTGTAAACAGTTTCGTACAGCATTTAATTTGGTTCCTTTTCATTCTGTGTTGATTTTAATGATGATAACGTGATCATAATCATCCTTTCTTCATCCGGAAAGGATTCACTAGTTTTAGGTGTTTCTAAAATGGTAACTAACGCACATATTTATCTCATAAAAACGTGATTAGCGATTTTGGATGTGTCTCCAGACGATCTCGTAGCAGATAACCAATACTCTTTGCTTGCATGGCCTAACACTAGAAGTGCAGGTTTTTGATAATATGATTCCGCATCTGCCAGGATTTTTGCTTCTGTAACTTCCACAAAGTCTTGTGTAGATTCGGAACAGATCCAAAAACAGGAATAATTGATCAAGTTTATCCCTTTCAATTAGTCTTAAATGCTTGAAACGTATTACATTACGCTTTTCGACTTCATGCGTATTACATAATCGCAAGTGCTTATCACGTGTTCGTATTTGGAAATGTGGTTAATCACGTATGTGGAAGCCATAGCAATCGAGAATCCCATTAGACAGTTCAAAACTTAAGTGTTTCAAGTTTAAATGATGTTGTGTGTTATGCCTTTCGACGTTTATCGTATGATTAAATCATAGCGCTCATTATGTGCCCATTCTTTGCATATGTGGAGACGGTGTATGGAAACTAGCAGCAGACGGCTTGACAATTAAGTTGTTTTTAGACTAAAATGATAGTTACGCAAAGCATCTAACTAAGGAGGTATATTAAAGAGGATTGTCTCCAATTATTACATTTGCGCATAGCGCTAGGAAGGTTAGTATTTGTCTGGTCGTAAGACTGGCTATAATAATATTTGTCTGGCCGTTTATTTAATAAGATTTATTATTTCGCATCTATCCACTCTAATTCTATCTAGGTACATGTTGCCGGGCTAGGTCATTTCAAGTGTAAACAAGTGTATATACAAAAATAAACAAAAATTTCGTGGTGATTTTATTATAAGAAAACATGTACGAAATACGTGCCAGAGTACAAGGGAAAAACTTCTATCATTCGTCGATATCCTAATTAATTGACATGTTAAAAAATACCACAATTATAAACGCAAGTATAATATAAATATGTGATTACAAAAATTATTTATTTCAATTATGATAAAATGTGGTACATAAAATACTATCTAAAGAAATTAAATGTTTTTCACATTGTCAGAAAATGACCTTATACATACATAATAGTTTGCAGGGGCAAATTGGTAATGGCGTGGTAAGCCAATAACGCGTATTGAAACGACCAATGTGTTTCTTGTTTAGAACAACGGTATGCTTGAAGAATGCAGGAAAGATAAGGTCAGCAAATCGACAATCACTGCATCGACCGTCCGCAATATGCAAAAGAGAAAGTTGTTGCTGGTGTGTGTCGCATATTACTAGCTAAGCATGCACTGGAGAAAAGAAGCCTAATCGATAATGTGATCCCTCGCTACAATGCTGAGTGAAAGCTACAGTGACATTGAATGCTTGCCTAATTTTTTAGCACGCATGCTACATCAATACTGCAAAATCCACAATAAGAGCAGTAGACATCATCAGCCAACGGGTACTGTTGAAGTGGAAACTTTAAACATATTTGTAGTTAAAATCAATTAACAGTTGTATTCACGCCAATACTAAGCAATATGTGCAACTTTACATAATCTAGTCTAAGTAAAGGAAATAGTGTGGCCAAACATTCTAGTTTTGAGAGTCGATTAACAATTTTTTTGAGGAATGTGCAGAATTTCCAAAGCGGGGAAATTAGTAAATATACTCTCAAAATACACAAGTGAAAGAGCTATAGCCACTACTATGTATCATCGCATCCATGATCTACCCACAATTAGCTGGTGCATTTTACCAGCTGTATTCCCGGACGTATTTTTAGTTAGGTGTCCACCCAAATTATTTAAAAACTGTTCAGTTGGAGAATAAGCTTTTGTGGCTATTCAGGACCATCCATTTTCTCGAAAACAGTTTTTGTCTTCATAATTTTTAAAGCGTAATTTAAAATCATATTACACGCTGTCGTACCCTCCATATTTTAATACCAAGTTATTATGATACTGTTCCGCAATTTCTGTAAACCACTCTACAATCTAAACCATAAAATTGAAGGTTTATCCAAAAGACGCAATCAATTATTTTATGACAAACTTATAAAGCAATTAAAAATTAATTATGCTGCATACAATTGTGTATTGATATTATTTTTGCACTTAAAATTGCTAAGAGTCCTTGCTACATATGGTGCCATCAATTTAGAAATTACAAATGATGCGTATTTTGCATTAAAGAATTTTTTAGTGAAAATGAGTATCCCAATCTCATTCATTGAGTGGTTCATAAGAGTAAGAGTATTGAGTGTTGAGCCAGGCCCACTCCACTGTAATATGTCTTCCGTTGATGCTGTAGGAAGTAAATTAAATATACTTTGCATTGATCCCTAACCACGTAGAACTTCTTCCCTTTTACATAGCTTTCGTGAATATTTATAGAGCAATTATATATATTTTTGTCTGCAATTGTTGAGGAACTGTTGGAGATAGTTAGGGATTACTAGGGATTGTTGTTTTCAACGACCGTCAACGACATTTCGTTGACCGTATATTCATTCAAAGCATATCGATGCCTGCCAACATTTCCAATATTTTCTCAATTAATGGACGGGCATTTAAAGTGAATTGAGTTTGAATATTCCACATAGACTGTGAAAACACTTAATGAAAACATGGACATTCATTTCAACTAGATTCGTTTTAAGCTTTCATTAAGAGCCGTGCCGTAAAGAAAACTACTCCAACTCATGATAAAATGCCACAATATGTCGTAGATAGAACATATTCGCTAATGACTGGCTGAAGCAATGCCATTACTTATTAATGAAATGCTGCATAATTAAGCGTTGTATATTCAATAGTAATTTAAAAGGGTGAATAGCTTTACGCAATCAAACGACGGAACCCCACACAATTGCGAAACAACATTCACACACATTACTGTCCTCATGGTTTCACATCCGTAGGGTCGTAATTACAAGAGCACCAAATTAACGATGTTTGAAAAACAAAAGTCCAAAAGTATTATAGGTGTAGAGTTATCCACATAATTCACACTTCCCAAATTAATTTTTATGGGCTGCAATGCAAGGATATGTCGGACCAATATTCTCCTTTCCTTTCCCAATATACGTATGTGGATCAAGTAGAATTTGATATTAGACAATAGCAGCAATGAGTCGGCGTACGCACCACCAAACGCTCCAAAGCAGACGACAATCCCCAAAAATCCGTTGCCCACAGCACATGTAAATATGACCAAATGAAGACTAGATATCTCGGATGCATTTGAAATGAATGCGTACAAGCCAATTATAAAGCTGAACAGCAATGAATTTAAAATGACCAATATTAAATTATCCTGTTGAATCAAGTTGAAGTAGCGGGCCAGTAGTTGGATTTCCCTGTAAATTGAGACACGGGCCACTTGAAGCCCGTTTAGTGATGCCCTAAGAAACTTGACGTACTGTCTAATGCAAACCCCGGGAACAAAGCACAGTTCGAAAAGAACAAATATGAAATATCCAATCATGTCCTGGCAGAGCCAAAGCACCCAAATAAATATAAGGCTCATGACAGCCAAGGAGTCAATTGAAAAGGGAAGAGTTCCGTTATCGGTTGTTGGAAAAGTGCAATGTGGGAGCAGAAAGTAAGCAAATGTTGCAGGAGAGCAGCTATTAACCAATCTTTGAACGCTGAAGCTCAATGGTAAAACAAGCAGTGTAGCCAAACCAGCAATCTGATTCAGACGAATGAACCGGCTTTCGTATTTCGTCAATGCGCCCATGTGAAAAATCGTGTCTCCTGAAACTTGTCAAAGAAGTTCATTTAAATTATTCAATACTGCGAAGAGTTTATAAACTGTACGTATGTTACATAAAATAATATGTTACCCTGAAGATGGCGTTTTTCAAACTGCAACAGCAAGTTGAAAAACTCGACGATCATGTTGCATTTCTGAATGGAAATGCATCGTGTAAGAAAGAATGCAGTTGCCGTTGTACAGTATAGCAAACACTCCATCGTTATAACAAGAGATCGCAAGTGTCTTCCGTGCAGAGTTTGAAACCAGAGGACGGAAATGTAAATGAAGAATAAGAATGATTTCTGCCGTTGCCACTTTAGTTTTTCTCTTGAGCATGTTTGCAGAGAGTATGAACTGCACCATTCAGATCCGTTTTTATACTTTTGAGTAATTGGCGCCGTTGCAATCTTTTCCTGTATTCTTAGGTGGATACTGAAGTATTCCAAAAGATTTTCACCCAGCAACATATTCGCTTCTACAAGGAATGAAACACTTTGTGTCATGCAGAACTCTCTCACTTCTTTTCCGGGAAAGAAGACAACTGTGTCAATTTTTATCCTGTGTGCCGTTCGGTCCGTTGCTGACCCATTTGCATAAAAGATTCAATGACGTGGTTTGCAAATTTAACGGGTGCTAATGCAGAAAGCCGAGCGAATTTATATCCCAATTTATATGGTAAAAGTTTTTAGCCGCTAAGTATTTGGGTTAAAATTTAATCTTCTGAATATTCGATGATACCGTCTTACTAGGAAATTACGTTCATCGGACCTAGCCTAAATTGCGTGAATGCTGATAGCATCCACACGTGTGCATACATAGTGCTTTAATAATGAATCAGAGTGTTCTCTATCGGTTTATTCTTCAGCGGCATAATATATGTTGTGTTGGCCACTCAGCACTTCCAGAACGGATTCGAAATGTTAATTTATGGATGCCTTTATAGAATAAAACTGGTTTTAGGAAGCCACTATATAGATTTAATGTTTCATTTTACTTTCTTCTTGATGTTTGCTAAAAGCCCATGGAGTAATGGGCTATTAGAATAAATTTATTTATGGACCGATGTTCAGGAGACCACCAAGTCTTGCAATATTAATCTACATAAGAACATTGCCAGCACAAATTCCAGACTATCCGTTTAGACTACATTCAAGTTTAATCTGTTCGGAATAGTACTCCTCGTGAGACTAAAATTATAACTCTGTAAGTTCGCAATAAAAGTAATAACTTTAAATCCGTATTCTCAACTAATAAATTATATGGCTTTGAAGATCTTCTTGTATGCATGGACAATATTCTTCTCCCGCATTCAAATTTCGTAGTTAATTCACGACACGCAAATAATTTGGATGGTTTACATTCCAAACTTTGCACAAGCCTTCGCGATTACTGTAAGGAGCGTGATAATCCAATTACTATATAATGTGAGCTAAAATTGTATCGGGATGTTTGCATTTCCCGTCACCAAACCGTTACAAACATCATGGATGAGCTAAATGTTAGGCTGCGTGGCCCACACAATGCTAAATCGGAGTGTAATGTAATATCATGTTCAACACGCAGTGAAAATGGATTCTCCTCCAGTGGAACATCAGCTTATCCAATATGAACAAATTGAACAAATTGCATGACGGAATGAACAAAGTTTGTAATCAAAACTGCACAACTTTGTCCTCGCACTGGAATGATCATGCATTTTCGGTAGCAGAAAGGAAGAGTAATCGTTTGGGACGACTTCAACTACACTTTTTTCAGATTTCAATTCTGCAATTCTGGCGAAGAATACGTGTTCCATGAAATCTTTTTTCATGAAAAGATGCGTTCATTAAGAGCATGCGGTTCCGAGGATGATCGGAAGTGTGACACCTTTGAACTAAGGAAATAAAATTAGTATCGGTACATGTGATTAGATTAATGTAAATGATACATTTATATTCAATCAGTAGTGCATGGACTAAGTGGCAATGGATTCATGCATTCGAAAATAAGCCTAACGTCATTCTAGCCAAATTACTGCACTACAATGGTAATGGTTTATGGGGTCCCTCACAAGAACTGTTCCTATTTTTCCTTCTCTACATCATTAACCTTAAATTTAAAAAACCTATGGCATTATTTAAAAAAATAAATTACTGAATAGAGTCTACAAACAAATGTGCAATATGGAATACAATGTAGACAGTTGAACATACAAGTGATCACTTTGTGATGAATAACATATGCGATTAATAGAGTGCCTTTTTTCCGTGTTGTATACATTTCATTAGTTCACGTCAAAAAGGGAATATAACTTGAAAATGGGATTTGAGCCATCTCACCTACCTCAAGTTACATTTACTGCAGAACGTTACATTTCCGTTAAGTATCCATGTCCAGTAGCCCAACTGTGTATTGCTCCCACTCACTTTCCCAAGTTGAGCAGAGTGGCGCAGTGGAAGCGTGCTGGGCCCATAACCCAGAGGTCGATAGATCGAAACTATCCTCTGCTAAATACTTTTTGCCTCTCTCAAACGAAATTGTTTTCTCCGACCTTACCTCTTATCCACTTAAAATGCCATGCAAAGTATTTAATAATTTTTTTCAACAATTAATTGTTCACCTTTTCACGCAAAATATTGTTTTACTAATTTTGTTCATCAGATTTTTATAAGCATCAGGTGAAGCTATAGTATTCATTCAGCATTAAATTATCCATTACAGTTTAAAACTGAAAAAAACTTCAGCACCGAACCGATTTGAAATGTTAGCTCATCTTATAATTTATGTGACCTTGTTGAGTGGGATGAGTCAAATTATAAATATATTAATAGAAAACTTCACCGCAGGGTACAATTTGAGAGAATTTTATAACAATCTGACATTCGGAGAAACGCATCGCTTCATCATCAGCCAAAAAATGGTTCAACATGAAATTATTAATGCCTTACGAGGACGATTAAAAATAATTTGACACAATCACCAATAATCGGCCCGTCAGTTCACGTCACGTGTACACATTGCAAATAAATGTACGTTTATCTACGACACCATTGCTTGTGAAATCTGCCATATTATTGCATCATTTCCGGAGTTATGATAAACAATGTAAAATTGTCGGTCTTCCAATTATTAAGTCCTAGTGGTAAGTCGCACCATTTCCTTTTACAAGTTGAGCAGAGTGGCGCAGCGGAAGCGTGCTGGGCCCATAACCCAGAGGTCGATAGATCGAAACTATCCTCTGCTAATTTATTTTTGTTTCGCCCAAATCCATTTCCCAAGACAATATTTTGCTCCTTCTCACTCTAACGATCATGCCTTATTAAATATTGTTTAAAAATTAGTTAGCTATTAATTTTTGCCATTTTTCGGATAAATCTTATTTATTGGATAATGCTTGCCGTCATACAATTTATCAGGTTCTTCATTATTACGTAGCTGAAACGAAGTTGAAGCGTATTTATACATTTAGTTTTTCTGTCTGTTCGTTTGTCTTTTCACGCTCTAACTTTGACGCTCGCAGACCGATTCTCCTGAGACTTGGAATAGAGGTACCTCAGGGGTCAGGTAAGAAAAGTATTGAGGTTGACGCCAATCGGTTCACAAGTAGCGGGGTCATGATAACGGGAAAGTTACATGCATTTTAAATGTCAAATTTTTTTATGACTGATTCTAATGGAGAATCGAAGGGCGCCCATTTTCTGATGAGGGCTTGCGGGGCCAAATCCGGTTACTTTGACCTGTATAGGTCCAAAAGTGCTACCATGCTTTTTAATCAAGCCAAAAGGACAAAAATCATTTAGCTACTTATAGTTCATCGTCGTATTAACACACTAGTTAAGTAGGTATCTTTATGCAAGTATCTAGTACGATTTTTGCTGCATGGAAATGTTAAAATAATGATTAAGATGGAGCAATGTATTTCGCACAGATGTCAAATAAGGGAGCTGTTTTCAGTATCCACTTTCTCTATAACGGTTGAAAAATCATTGCAATGTATGTGACACTTCGCTTTGGTGTTTGCCTACAACATTTTTTTCTCAATGTTTACGGTACAAATAATAATTTTGATCTCATTTTATATAGTTGATGCTAGTTTAGCACATGAAATGAGTCACACGGCACATCATGCAAAATTACTCAAAATGGAAATGCTTGTAAATTATATGATGCAATGTGAAATGCACTGGACATCACTTTTTATTGCATGTGTACCTACCTGGTATTATTAAGGATGAGAAATATGAAATATTATTGCATCATCTTTTCAATGTACGTGACAACATAAAATGACATGAAATCTAGTCATCATCTTTTACCAAATTCTCAACCGTACCTTGCCCAGTTTTATTTTACAAGTTGAGCAGAGTGGCGCAGTGGAAGCGTGCTGGGCTCATAACTCAGATGTCGATAGATCGAAACTATCCTCTGCTAATATATTTTTTGCTTTCACTGAATGCAATTTTCTTAACATCGTTTTTACTTTTTCAAAATATTGATAACTCAAAATAAAATTCGCTTCGCACAATATATTTTTTCGTATGATCAGGAAGCTTCCAGTTTTCACGGCAATTGTAACCGATAGCTTACAGGAGCTTACTCTCTGGAATACGGTGTTGACTCTTGACTGGACGGTGCTTGGCGGCGTGATTCGCTTGAATGGAAAGATTCGTGGAAATCTAGTATCTTGTATAATTTCATTGTTCCTCTATACGATTGTCACATTTTACTTTGCCTTCGCCATAATTTATTGTATACTTGGTAAGGCTAACGATTTTAGGAGGAAAGTACGAATTAAATGGAAGAGACAACTGATTAGCGTCACTGTTCGAAATGAAGCGAAACGAATGCCTGCTCTATTGGTTAAGTCAACTTGTTATGTCAGGGTTGGGTTTGGGGCCAGCAACTTTTTCGAGAAAATTACTTCCGTGAACATGGTCAAATCTGGTGTAGAATGGAATGTGAGCGTACTTCTTCTTTTGTAAATAAAATAAATTACCATTATGACCGAACCAAAAGCCGTCATTGTGTACATGCATCAAATGGTATTTGGGAATAAGATGTTGGGCAGCCACAAATCAATAATTGTTTATCTCGTGATTCACCATAGATGTGTTTTAGATGATAAGTTATTATTCCAAATGCATGAACAACATTAATTAAACTTGTGAAAGATTAAGACAGCCGAACATAATGCATTGAAGTTTCCGGAATATTAATTAGTGCTACAAAATATAGGTTTCTACATGGATTTAGAAATACGCCATAATTCAGTACATATTTTGGAAGTCGTGTTGAGGTCATTATTATGTTATGTGGTATACAATATTTTAACAATTAAAACTCGCAGTTTCTTTGTCCAATATTTGCAGTCGGATTTACTGGAATTGTCCCATTATCGGGGATATGAGAAATTACGTATAAACTAGTATCCTATCGGACCATTTAGTAGCATTTTTATCTGCCGAATGGAACGACAAGATGAAAATGTGGAATATGATATATCGCAGGAAAGTTGGACATGTGTATGAATGAAATGCCTGTTACCGCGAGGCATAGGTTTTCGTGGCAGTGACCGAGTTATAATTTCCAAATAAAGTCTTTGCAAAATACATCACCATAGTTGCATAAGAAGGAACGTTAATACATAAAGTTAAGACTCCGTTAAGTGTCCCTATCCAGTAAACCAACAAGCCATCATTCCACTACCTTTAACAAGAAGAGCAGAGTGGCGCAGTGGAAGCGTGCTGGGCCCATAACCCAGAGGTCGATAGATCGAAACTATCCTCTGCTAAATACTTTTTGCTCCGCTGAAATTAATCTTCCATGCCAAATTTTAACTTTTCGCCACTCTTTTAACCATATTTAATATTGAATATTAATTATTTATTATTTCCATTAATTGAAATTTTGCGTCGTCAAACTTTATAAAATTGAAAAAACCGTACCAACTGAAATCTTGCAACCAGATATCATTGTTTATGTAGGTATTCACACTGCAATTATTTAACTATGAAAGTGTAATTATAGTTACCATGAACAACCTATTTGTATATTACTCTAGGACAGGACGTTCGTTCTGCTTAGCCGCCACAGTTGGATGCAACATTAGCCTTTTACATGCAAAGGACGGAGTTTTCGTCTTCACATAAATGCAAAAAAATGTGGTGTCGTTGCATGTAATGAAAGCATGCTCGTGAGAACAGTATTTACCTAATACAAATTTTTATTTTTTCCATGTTCTGTAGAACAAAGTAATTTCGTTACAATAATTACATACCAAAAAGGAAACAGAAATTACAAATTAGTAACAGTCAAATTATTAAAGTATATTTCATCCATAAAAAGACTAAGAAAGACAAATTGATTCCCTCAAAACTTAATGAGTGCTGTGACATTTAAGACCACAAATTTATTTGCATCCTCTCCTATGTGCATTGTAGCATGTACGCATCAAAATTCAAAATTCCCTATCATCAATACATCCATAATGTTACTCATTTTAGCTGATGGTTAAACTACATTCGCCATTATCGATTTCAATTATTATACTTATGCATATATATATCCAAAATCTATTAAATTGGAGATATATTCCTCCGTGTTCAAAAATATGTTCAATTTGGAAGTATTGAAAATATTCCCATCGGAAGTTGTAATGTTATGTACCTACGAATAAGTATATGCAAAGTTCCTGCTTTCAATATGCAGCAATTTTCTTGCGATTTTCCAATTTTTCGGCTATCGTCAGTTGACGTTCTTCTATATTATTTCTCATTTCCACTGAATACATTTGCGATATGCGGAAATAACTTCAGTTGAAGATTTTAAGAAATTCCGAAAATATGTGCATGGTTCGATTTATATTTAGTTACGCGTTTTCCAATATTTTTAGAATCAAAGTGCGCTACCATGTAAGTACAATCTTAAGTAAGAATACCAAAATAGCATTCTAAAAATGTTGGTTTCTCTCCTAAGGCAGCAAATACGTTCCGCACATTTTCACATTTAGCCGTGTATATCAGGCTTGAGTATTTTTAGCAATGGTGTTTTAGGTTTCATAATCCATTTCCATTACAACACAAATTATATACCCGGATGGGCTAAATTAAGCTCTTTTGCCGTTATGTTGTGATATTTATATGTCGACTCTTTTCTCACGCCGCCACACAACCCCCGACCCGATTGTCCCAACTAAACGGCGTCTATCAAACACATGTTGTGTACCTACCACATAGAACCTTCCAATCATCTAACTTATCACTACAAAAGGATCATAAAATGCAAATATCCCATTCCTAAGGTAGCGATATATCGGATTAGCGGCTTTAAATTAAAAACCCAATTCGCTTAAATAGGAAATAAAACCAAAGCAACTCATTTGACATTTCCTCGAATATAATCCGTTTTAAAACTCAAGCCATACAGCCTCATTATGACGTAGGCAGCTTGTTTACAAATTGAGCTAGTCAGCTAACTCAACTGTCTGAATAGATACACAATGTTCTCTAAGAAACTGTGGAATCTTCTCGCCTTCCGCTTCTGGATAATGGAGCATGGCTACAGCACGCCGTTCACATGGGACCGCCGAACCAGGAAATTTCGACGTTCAGGCATCTACTCCTACTGGAACTTTGGCATGTATCAAATGTACGCGACTGGCGGCGCCATAGTCATCACTATTAAATTTATAGTGAACCGAGTCACAATATCAAGTTTGCATTTACCTGACGAAGGTGTGGAGCAATTCAATTACAATCGTAATGTATACGTTGCCGGATTGCAACTAGGATTCATAGCAATATTTACCTGCGTTGCTTGCGTACAATTTGTGATGCGAAAATACACTGACGAAATCATCCACTTTTTCAACGAGCTTGTGGATATCAACGAAAGCTTGGAAGGTTTGCTTAAACATTTCATGAATAGCGTTCTAATACATAGTAGTACATTAGTATATTTATTTATATTTCTCAGAATTATTTCGCACACACCTTTACACACATCCCACCTACAAACAGCAAGTTCGAGTCACGGAATCTCTCATACTTCTCACATGTGTCATTAGTCTGGGCCTTCCCTTCCTATGGGTCGCATTCTTTCTCCAAAACACGGAGCCACTTCACCGCTTCTTCGCAGACGTTCTTGAATACGAGCCCCGGCTTGACTGGAAAACCTCTCCCATAATCCTATTCCTCATGTGGTCGGTCTTACAATGTTCCAACACGGTCATTCTCATACTGATCATTGGACTGATGTACATGAAGTTTCAATACTTTTGGGTCGGCTCCCTTCACCCACGTGGAGTCGAGCCCGGAGGGCAATTTCTGACACCACTGGGCTACATGAGTGGCGAAAATATCATAAGGCTGTACAGACAGTTTCAAGTCCTCAACAGAATGTTCAATCAGTTCATGGCAAACAGGCTGATTGCAATTCACCAGGCAGTTGTTCGTGCACTTTTTGTGATTGGCTGCGTCCTCGCAATTCGCAAGTTTGTGGAAATGGTGATCACACCTGGATACCAGGTTGTCTTCATTGCGATAGGAGTGACGGTTTTGGTGGAGTACATGGAGACAAAGCTGATAAGTGAAACTGCGGCAACGTCAAGCGTGCTTAAAAAGAAAATAATTAACATGAATGGAAGGGAGCATTTGGTGTCAAAGGCTGTAGGAAACTCGCGGGATTTGAATGTTGAGGTTGCGTATCCATATTTTAGATTAGGGAGGGATACGTTCATGAAGTTCATGGATAATAGTGTTGGGATGGTTGTTGATGCCCTTGTAGCTATTGAAGGGTATAAGCAATAAAATTTGAAACTGTATTATGCTTTGAAACACATACACATACATATTCATATTTTCCCAATTTTTCTAGCAAATTTTAATATTATATTTATTAGTGATATTTAAGTGAATTTAACATAGTTATGTGCTCAATACAAGTACCTTCCTTCATGTTCAATTACGTTGACTATAATTTCATTTGTAACTATTATATCTGTTTAAATGACTTTACCTTCGATTCATTCCATTCAATATGTAATTACAAAGCATGTTATGCTGGGGAAAGCAATCTTGAATAAATAGTGATTTCGGTTGACATAATATGTTGTTTTATTCAGTTGATCTTGCGGTCAATGCATCGTGTAAATTAAACAAATATTCAATGTAAGCTGAAATACACAATTGCGCCTGTAAACTTTCATCCTCACGTTGCGTCCCGTTTCGTAAATTTTGGCTTAGTTTTTGACTTTTCCGCATTTGCACCCCGCTGGAAAAAATAAAGTGGTATTCAGTAAAGTGCATACTCAGCCATTAGCTTAGTTGATTTTATTCCGGCATATTGAAAATAATATGTCTTACCCCGACGGCCAGAAATAATAACAAGGCACACCATGCTAAATAAATAGTAGTGGAAAACCTCATGATGCTTGTGAATATTTTCGTGTTTGTTTGTTTGTTTTATTCAGCGTGTAGCCTTTCGGAAAGTGATGTGCAGTAAGACCCGGACAGACACTACATGCTCAAGACAATTGACAAGCAACGTTACAATCAGTGAAGCGTCAGCGATGCAACTGCAATAAAATGTGTATATTATCTTTACACAATCCGCTCCTATCGCTTTCCCTTTTGATAAATAAGATTGCGAGAATAAACGTTGAGAACAATTACACTTTTATGCGCCATGACTCCGCAAATAAATAGCGATGATAACGATAAGCAATAGCTCCTTAAATGATTACGTAAACTTTTATGACGTCGTAAGTGAACATTCCAATTAGTTCGTTGATGAAAGGTAAAGAATTTGATAAATATGTTCCAATTTCTCAGTATACCCCAAAACACATGGCCTTCGTATGTCGACATGATGTCATTAAGGTTTTGGCACAGAAGTATGTACATCTTGACACTTGTTTCGGCAACGCCCCATAAGAAAATAATCTCTAATGTAATTGGTGGCGCTGATAGAGGAAATGCCTGATTGAAATATTCCATAGGCTTAATGAATTCATCACGCACCCAGCTCCTCAGAATTTACAATAATATCCCGGTTTGGAGAAATATGTGTGCTAACAGTGTCGACATAATAAGTCGATCGGCTTCTTCATCCAAAATAGCTTATACAAATGGCATTGTTTATAAACTGACATGCAACGTTCTGCTGACGTAGTACATTTCATGATGATTGTAAGCAAATAATGAAGTACGTCACTGTGACACCGAAAAGCTGCACAAAATAATAAAATATATAATGAAAATTAATATCATAAAAACTTATCACCAATATATCGTGTGCAGGGTGAAAAACGTACATTTGCCACAAGTGAGTAGGTAATTGAAAAGACTCCACTTCCTTTTAATGAAATTATATTGGAATCCAGCTCATTTGTGACAACATATAATTCCTGGAGAGGAATCATGTTTCTATTTTCGTTTCGGTACATCCACTTCTTGAGTACACCCGCCTGGAGAAAAGAGAGGAACAATGCCACGATAAATATATCAGGAGTATCGTATGCAGAAATAGTTTCAAAACTTACTTGATGACATGCGTCAGCAGCAAACAGTAAAATGCAGCAAGTGTTACAAAAGAAGAATGTGACGCTGGCAACTCCTGTCCAACCCACGATCCCTTGATAGTTTGAGAAAAGATGTGAAAAGCTAATGCCGTAGTTCAAAATGGAAATCATCAGAAAACAAGTAATGTGTGCTGGCCCAATTTCAGTATTGATCATATCGCTGAGCTCCTTCATTGACTCATATTGCGCTACGATTTCATGCCAACAGGTAACATCAACGCTTTTGCTAAAATCCATTTGAATAATGGTTTCAGCGGAAACTCGATGAAATAATCCAGAATTTGCATTTCTAGGTAAAATAGTTTTCGGTCGCCTTGGTAAGCTACTCGCGAAGGTTTTTGTGGCTGCCCAGAACGTTAGTACAGACATCAAGAGAAATAATTCATGAAAAACTCCCAACAGCCTTCTGTAAAATCTGCTAACATCAACGGTAGTAGTGACAAAAATCTCATGCGAATAAGAATTAATGCCGGAAATGAATGGCAAGTTTTTTAAAATGTTTCGGAGATATTGTTTTATCGCCGAGGAGTGATCAACGTCAGTACCCAGTAAGCCGACTTGATGAGGATAAAACGTCTCCATTAAGGCCATTCCACAATACGTAACATATACAATGAACAATAAAAACTTGCAGACATGTAGGAATGCATGTTTGTGTTTCCTGTAGATTTCAGATTGAAGTGTCAGTGTGATATAATTGATAATTCGCAAAAACAATTTTTCATCGAACCAAAACTTCTTGAGTGTGATTGCTTTGCAAAATGCGTTGAGAATGTTTAGCACGGCGCTAAATATGCCGACCGTAACTTTGTTGTTGGACAAATTTCTCCAAGAAAGACAATCCTCAACTAACCAAATCAAGCAGAATGTTGTGGTGATGACACAAGCGCATTTTTGAAACTTGTTTTTACGGAAATGGAAAGCTGCTTGTTTTCCTCTTGTGCTGTGGATAATTCGAAATGGACAGATACATACAAAGTATGCGCTGTTAAGGAGATACGTTAAAAAGTACACAACCGGAAACATTTCACTTTTGATCAGATGCGATCTGAAAGTAGGTATATGACGACGACCAAAAAGTTTCAATATGCAACTGACTCGCACATTTGTGCAAAAAGTATATATACATTTATTAATTGATTTCGATAGACGTCAACAATGATGACTGAATGATGGCCCAAATGAATGCTTTAAAGGTTTTAATATAATGGAGTCTCAATTGCATCAAATGTGTACTCTGAAATTACTATGTACAATTTTTGCATCAGAATATTAACAAATGTCAACCACACCAAAAAATACATATTCAATATTCATTTCTTAAAGCAAAGCAGCTGTGATGACCATTAAAAGTCGCCAAGACATGGTGGCACGAAATTTTTGTGACGAAATCATGGCTTAAATTAATAACAATTTTATAAATAAGCAAACAATTTATATGTATTGCCGTCAAATAATTTATACAATTTTTTGCATATTTAATTTTGCAACGAATAAATTATTCAATTACCGTTTATAATGCTACCAGCAATGCATTCTTAGCCATTTTCATTTAGGAAACAGCGCGTGTCGAATCTATATTTATTTTCGACACCAGGAATAGTTTGCCGTTAAACTCGATATCTTTCAATTATAATATTCAATCCTACGAACACATGCTCATTGAAACTGAAAAATGCTCTAATGAATATTTCTGTGATAAACGTCAGTCCACAAAGTCTAATACCTCTATTGATGGGAAAGAAACCTGCAAAAGCATCACCATTGGATGTGTATACATTATTGTATTTATAACAATATTCAAATAATATATTTCCAATCCCTCGAATGACAGAAGTGAATCAATTCCGTTTCATTGTAATAATATTAACACCCACACTGTCACAGCACTTCCTGGCAACGATTTTTATTGCTATAGCCACTTTCATGACTTATGAGAGGATCGTCCTTGTATTGACCCGAAGTGATTCCAAACTGTCCAATCAATACCTATCAGCAATTACATTTCATTTCGCAATATCATTTCGTAATTACTGTCGTACTCGTTTCGTAATTTCTTTTTAATTAAGTCGCTGAAGCAAACATCTTCATAACCCATATTCATGACAACTTTTGATGGCAGGCGACATTTCCACGCAATGCTTTCTAAATAAATGGTTCAATGCAGTATATATACGGCTCTAATGGAAAACATTCACATGAGCTTGCACAATTCAATACTAAACTCGTTTACATTCCTTTGATTAAATATCAAAATCTCATTACGGTTTTATTGAGTGGGCGGAATAATACACATTCCACTCAATTCAGAACTCCATTTAAAAGTTACGTGAATGAATTACATGACTCACATAAAGTTACATGAGTCAATTTGTTTCAATTTGCTGGAGGTAGGTTCTAACAAACAAGAAATTACGTTTCCAGAAAAAATAATTATAACTGTGGTATTGAGGAACGTCCTTTTACAGGAATGACGCATTCGTATTTTGATCATGCACCACTCTGTTAAATACAAATTCCTTGAAAAAGCGGTGCATTGACTAGTAAATCACTCATTAGATAATACGCTCCGACATTTTCCGCAAATATTGCAGATACAAAATGTTCTCACAGAAAGTCTGGAATCTGCTCGCGTTCCGCTTCTGGATCATGGAGCACGGCTACAGCACTCCGTTCAAATGGGATAGTCGCACAAGAAGATTTCAACATTCAGGCATCTACTCCTACTGGAATTTTGGCATGTATCAAATGTACGCCGCTGGCGCCGCCGTATTCATCACCCTCAAATTCACTCTGGGTGCAGTAAAATTTAAGCGGCTTCACCTTGAGGACGAAGGACCGGAGCATGTCAACCATAATCAGAAAGTGTACGTGGCAGCAGTACAATTGGCTTTCATAGTTCTTTTCACCTGCGTTGCTTGCATCCAGTTCGTAATCCGGAAATACACGGACGAAGTCATGAATTTCTTCAATGAGCTTGTGGATACCGATGACGCCCTTGAAGGTATTCACTCACAATATTTTTAACAGTGATACTCATATTTGTTTTTACTCCAAAATATTCTGATTATATTTTAGATCTATTTCGTACACAACTGTATTCTCATCCCACATACAAGCAACAGGTATTAATGACCGAGGTACTTATACTTCTCACATGTGTCATTAGCCTATTCATTCCCGTCATCTGGGCAGCCTTCTTTCTTCAGAACACGGAACCACTCCACCGCTTCTTCGCAGACGTGCTCGAATACGAACCAAAACTAGATTGGCAAACATCTCCCATAATTGTATTTCTGATGTGGTCAGTACTTCAGTGTTCCAACACGGTAATTCTCATGCTGATCATTGGACTGATGTACATGAAGTTCCAATACTTCTGGGTAGGCTCACTTCACCCATATGCCGTGAGCCATGACGGAAAATTTCTGACGCCATTGGGATACATGAGTGGGGCGAATATGATTCGACTGTACAGGCAACATCAGGTACTGAACAGAATGTTCAATCAATTCATCGCAAATAGGCTAGTCGCCATTCATCAGTTTGTCATTCATGTGGTCCTGGTGATAAGCTCCGTACTCGCAATTCGCCACTTTATGGAAATGGTGATCACCCCTGGATACCAAATTGTGTTTATTGCGATAGCACTGGCAGTTTTGGTGGAATACATGGAAACAAAGTTTATAAGCGAGACGGCAGCAACGTCGAGCGTGCTCAAGAAAAAGATAATTAATCTGAGGGGAAGGAGGCATGTCGTTTCAAGGACGGTGGGAAATTCGTGGGATCTGAATGTTGAATTGGCATATCCGTACTTTAGGTTGGGGAGGGATACCTTCATGCAGTTTATGCATAATGGTGTGGCACAAATTGTGGATGCTCTTGTGGCCATTGAGGGATATAAAAAATTGAAAGCTACACATATTATGAATATTTAAGAAGGAATTTGTCATTTTGAAGTTATGATTTCAATTATTTTTTAACTAATGAGTAATAAAAATGGCCATCCTGAAAAATATGATACAATTGTTGATTGTTTTTCTTTCGTAATATTGAATATAAGTTACTTAGGGTAGGCGGGTCTTATTTGTTAACTTGTAACGTGGACGTAACACGTAAAATCAATTAAATTTGCAATATCAAGTGGAAGTGGAGTTTTTGCGCACGGAGAATAAATTAAGTAACCAAGCAACTTGAGAAATGCTGAATTTCTTACCATTGCCATTTCCTTGTTTCAATATGTCCAAACAAATTGCTTTGGTAGAACCAATGCATGGGTGAGAAAATAGGTTCAATACTTCATTTCAGAATAATAGATTGACTATTTTTAAATAAATCTAACAGAATAAAACTCTGGATATCTCGATTAACATTATTGGATACAAATGAATATCATCCCGAAATGTATGCCTGTTTTTTATGAGCACACCGAAAAAATGTACTTGTGGCCGTAAATGTTTCAGGTCAATTTCTCGTATAAGTACGGTGAGCAATGAGCATGCAATTTAACTGGTGGCAGAGTTATGATTCCTTATCAGTCACGTCGACCAACAAAAATTCTTTCGTGTACTCGGTGAACCTTGAACAGCTTTTATTGACTCAACTGTGTGTCCAGTTCAGCAGACTGTTCAGTGGACCGGCGAAAACATGAAGTGTTTTTCACACTTGACATGCTTGCGTGTTGGTCAATATGATCACTACTAGTCTCCGCTTTAAACTGTATTTAAAAAATATCAGTGATGTTACCTCTTTTGACGTTTAGTATAGCAACAGTATTGATATAGATAATAATGGAGCGTGATAGCAACTGGCTCAACGATGAAGTTGCTCAAATGCATATAATACAGTCTATGCGGCATTACTGTCATTTGAGTACCAACGATGAAGTTGCTCAAATGCATATAATACAGTCTATGCGGCATTACTGTCATTTGAGTACCAAGGATTAAGTTGTTTTCCTCATGGACACACCTCCCATTTTATAACATATCAAACATAATTACTGCTTATATTAGATAATTTGAAGCATGAACATTTATTTTTGATATTCATGTCAGTCATGTATTTCATGCATCCATTGAACACAGTCACGTAGCACAATGGATTATGATTTGATTACAGCAAAGCTTCTTAAGTTAGAAAATTGTGCTTACTGTCATCATAATCAAACATAAAAAACTGGACAGTTATTAATGTCAAGTCAGTCAAAAAATGTTTCATAACTTCCCAAACCCGACATTCAAATCACATTCTATTAAGGGAATTTCATGCAGTCAACTCATCACCGTCACATAATACACCGCACGGAGCACATATAATGTATCTTCAGTGCAGTCTATTAAAGCAGCAATAATGACAAAAAAGTATTTCAATCCAAGCAAAAAATGCACAATGAAATCTAATGATGAGCTTGCTGAAATATTTCATGCAAACACATTTTTCTGCATTTCATAAAATCTGCTTCGGTCGCATTGCATACTCCAACGATGACTGCAAACTTCAAACAAAAATGAAGAGTGGCATAATGTCATTACATAGGTAACTACATTAAGTACGTGATATGATTTGATAAAAAATGATAAGCTGTCATATATTTTAAAACCATGTGGCTTTGGATTGCTTGCTGGATAACATATTTCTTCACGGATGGTTGAGCATATTCACATATGCACGCTATAATATGGTCCATGAAAAAAGAAGACCAAAAAACAAACATATTTTCAGATGGATGTGGTTACAAAGCAAGTATGTATGTCTAAGCCAATGCATATTCCCGGCATATGGATTTTTAGGGCTGCATCGCATCCTGAATCTGTTTCCCTATTTTTCTTGCATGCTTGACAGTTGGGTTTTATCTGTTGCATGGCAAGGAGAACGGCTGGAGTGGTTTTGTGTAAATATCAAAAGCAGACAAGAGCCCAGACTACTGGACAGACTGGATGTTGTTTTTTCCTTCTGTCTGCTGCTGTTCTGGACTGGACTGAACTACAGAATTTCTTAGCATACATTTCAGTTTGCTATACTGCCAATACAAATGGACAGCTCTGAACAAAAACAGAAATCAGCCGAGGATGAAGAAGTCGCAATACTCGTTGCAAAAAATTCTCCAGCGACAATAATTCCGTCTTCTTCAAGTCAACCGGGAAGTCATAACGATGGTGACGGTGGCCGTTATGATGGACCGTTACCGCCAGGACTTAATTTACCGTCTCCTGATGATGACGACGAAGAATTTTACTCCAGCTCGTCGAGTTCGGACAGATTTTCTTGTACTCAGTTTATATTTAAAAGACTGCCCATTTTGAAGTGGTTACCAAAATATCGGCCGAAGGAGGACCTGCTTCCGGATGTCATTTCTGGTGTGACGGTTGGGCTAACGGCCATTCCGCAGAGTATGGCTTATGCAGGAGTAGCAGGACTAACGCCAGAGGTAAGAATTTCAAATTTAAAGTCACAAGTTAAATAAGCTTACTGAATTGTAATTATATTTGATATATATTTTTATCACAGTTTGGATTGTACTCATCATTCATCTCCTGCTTTGTCTACTTATTCCTCGGCTCCTGCCGTCAAATGACAATAGGCCCAACGGCACTCATGGAGCTCCTCGTGTTCGAGACGTGTGGTCAAGACTTCCCGTCCTGTGTAATTCTCGTAGGATTCTGGGTGGGCTGCATTCAGTTCCTAATGGGTCTCCTGAAACTTGGTGCAGTGGTCAGCCTCATTTCCGATCCTGTCACTATCGGCTTTGTCGGCGGAGCTTCTTTAACCATTTGCTCGTCTCAAATTAAAAGTTTTCTGGGCTTATCGGGTCCAAAGGGGAGTGGGTTTTTGGGATATGTCAAGTCAGCAATTGAAAACATTTCCAGTGCAAAGTTGGGCGACAGTTTACTCGGATTAGGATGTGCCATTATCCTCATCCTCTGCAAGGTTTGTTACGAAGTAATTATTTACAACTGTAATTTAACATCAAATTATTATTTATATTATTTTTTCGTAATTGTTTAGAACCTCAAGGATTACGTGAAGCCGGACACGACCACAACCTCCGGCCGCTTTCTCGCCAAGCTCATCTGGTTCCTTTCTATCGGCCGCAACGCCATGGTCGTCATTATTGCCTCCATTCTCGCCGCCTCCCTTTCAGATCCACCCTTTGCACTCACCGGAGCAGTCAAAAGCGGTTTTCCTCCCGTGTCACCTCCAATTTTCGAACTACCCGACGAATTTAATCCAGAGCCACTCTCAAATTCCACCGCCACTCCACCAACCACATTAACATTTTGGGAGACTTGGAGTGAGCTGGGAACGGCACCGTTAATGATTGCCCTAATTTCCATCCTTCAGAACGTCGCAATTGCCAAGGCATTTGGGAGCGGTCAATCAATTGACGCCACTCAGGAGATGATTGCGTTGGGGGTGAGTCACGTAGTGGCGAGCTTTTTCAGTGCGCTGCCGACGGCGGGAAGTTTTACGAGAAGTGCGGTGAATGAGGCGAGTGGTGTCAAGAGTCCTATTGGAGGAATTTTCACAGGTCCGCCAAAGGTCGACTATAAAATCACGAACTGTAAATAATTTGAATGTGGATTTAATAACTAAATAATTTTAATTACAGGTTTACTTGTTATTTTTGCCCTGAGCTTCCTGACGCGTTGGTTTGCTTACATTCCAAAGGCGAGCTTGGCGGCGGTGATCCTCTGTGCCGTACTACCCATGATTGAATATGAATCCATTCTGCCCATGTGGAAAATTTCTAGTAATTAATTAAATAATTAATAATAATTAAAATCAATTAAGGATTTTACCTTTAAATATATGTCAACTTATTAATTACTTGTAGAGCTGGACGTCCTAACGACACTGGTCACATTCCTTGCAAGCCTCCTCCTCGGAATGGAATACGGAATCATCATCGGCGTCGCTACCAGTTTAATAATTTATCTCGCGGGACCGGTGCGACCTCGTGTTTTCTGGCGACTCGAAAAGGTCGCGAAATCCTCAACTGGCACCGATGACCCAGATGACCTTACCGATAGGGATGTGAGGATAAGCGGATCGAGAGAAAAGTTATCAATGGAGGAGAGCAGTGCGGATCAGTACCATTTCATCCGTCCACAGCAAGGCTTCCAGTTTCCGAGCGTGGACTCGATAAGGACATTTGTGAATAAGCTGGCGTTACGATATCCATACGTCAAGGTGATTTGTCTGGATTGCGGGAAAATGATCGAGATGGACTATACGAGTGCCAGTGCATTGAGCGCCTTGATTAAGGCGCTCCGGAAGACGGGCAAGGAGTTGGTTCTGATGAGATGCAAGAGGGAATGGGTGGACATGCTGGCGGTGGTGGGGCTCAAGAAGGTGGAGTGTTTTGAGAATGTGGGCGATGTTGAGAGGTGGATGGTGTCTAGAAATCAGGGAGGACAAGGAGATGGAAACGCGAGTGTACCTTAAAATAATTTGTTAAATTTTACAAACAATGCTAGTTAACTTGTGATTTAGGTAATAAAATTTTGTCAAAAAATTATTTTGTGAAATAATTAATGATTATTTTTATTTAAAAAAAATTAAGATATCTTAGATATGGTTAGTTAATTGGAGCGGAGTAAAAGTTTGTTTAAAAAAGTGGATTTGAAGAGAGCAAAAAGTATTTAGCAGAGGATAGTTTCGATCTATCGACCTCTGGGTTATGGGCCCAGCACGCTTCCACTGCGCCACTCTGCTCAACTTGGAGAAGGGAGTGGGAGAATGGGGCAGTTGAGCTGCTGGATAGGGACACTTAACGGTACTATAACGGGATATTGTATGGCTTGCATTCCTCTTTGCATGCTTGTGGAGAGAAGGGGAGACAAAACAGGCCACCGACTTGTCATTTACGTACCTACTTACCTATTAATACACATACGTGTTGTTGCTATTTACCATTGACAATGACTCACACTTTCCATTCCAGACAAAAGTGCATAAAAAAGTCAAGTAACTCTTTAATTCAAGTACCGGAATCATTATCAATTATCATTAGTAAGGCTAGGGAGCCATTCATAATGAGACGACACTAGATTTCGCGAATATTGATCGGTAATGTGTGTATGCATATGTTGTGCTCAATTTCAGCACAATACAAAATATCGTCACCTATTATTACCAAGTAGCACATTTATGTACTATAAACAACAAATGGTGACCATTGGCGTGGATGATCCCCTCAAATACATAATACGTTGTGCTAATAGAAAGTAAATATCATTACAATTTGTGAAATGAGTGTGATCATTCCTTTCATGTGGATCGCATCATGCCTTTTTTACTGCATTCATTTCGTGTTTATACCGTGTAGGTACGTACATGACTGGTATGCTTCTTATTGAAGGATGCATGGCAGTTTTACGTGTCTTGGTAAAGTCAATGCTAGATTGATATATGTATGCAATTCAAATGGCAAAGCATTGTCTTTTACATTTGCGTTAATAGTGGCAAACGTTTAAAAAAGTACATCTAACTAGTTAACATTAACTTTTTAAAATCGACATTGGAAAATATAGAGCTGTAAGAAATTTTGAAAAGCAGCTTTATTAACTGGTTGTGTCATCTTTGTACTAGGTAGTAGGTATACAGTAATCAGCTATGTGAATTCGGTGGGTTTAGTAAAAAATAGGACCCACGAATATATTTCTTTAACTATTTTTTAACATATTAATTTATATTAATTTCAAGTATCCAAACAATTACATGATATGTGAATTTGGCATAAATGCGCAAATACTGGAACTTCGTAAATTTAGATGAAATTGCGCCAGTATACTTTTATAAGGACAAGAATTTTATGTTTTCTGTACTGACATTTTATGTGGTTCAGTTATATAGGTATGCATATACACCAATATGCACTACGATCCAACGACATGCTAGAAACAGGAGAAAATGGGACGAAATAATGAAGGGAAGACTGATCGGTTCAAACAACAAATTGCTCATTTTTATTTAGAAAAAAAGTATTAATATTGTCACCAAGCTACCAATTTGTAAAAAGATTGGCCTTCAAATTTGAAAGTGCTATTGTTTGTACATACTAGCAAGCTGAGTAGAAATTTTTCCATTGTCAAATTAATTGGTCTGGATTAAATGTCATTAACCAGTCAAGTGGCTGGCGTGGTTCGAAGACGTCATTAATATTTACATTGCCATTCCCTTGCCACCAGTTATGGAACATTGCTAATGAAAAACTAAATTTGTCATTTTCTTCATATCTTGAAATCTTATCGCAGTCTATGATCGCAAATGAAATATGCAGAGCGACACACACCTTCCTCGTTTAAGAAAAGTCCTTCACTGACACTCCTGGAAAAAAATATCATGAGGCATTTGTTAACGATGATTTTCACTGGTGCAAACGAAGCGGGTCCGGTCACAAAGACAGATGTCCAGCCAAAACAAATTGACCTTGAAAATCGCACCGGAAATGTTACATTGGGCAATACGGAAAGTGTAAATATTTTCTACATTTTCCATTTTATTAAATGTTGCTACTATTTTGGAACTGTTCCCTTCAAGCCAGAAATTGTTGAGGTGCTCCAAGAAGATTCGAACGAGAAAACGGGAAAGGAAAAGCGAGTCGTGGTTCAATTTCACAAAAATCCGTTACAAATGGTAATATGGACAGCCAGCATTTCCAATACTCATTTTAGTCAACTCATATAAACTTGTCTTTTATTTCCCAGCTTGTTTGCTTCACCATTTACACTGGTGGCATAATTTGGACCGTGATCAAGCTAACCAATGCCTACCCGGAAGGTGAAGGTCGCCTCTATGCGAGTCCTTCCAGAATTCTTGCTGTGGTCAGCGTCACATTTCAGCTCACCTATGTGTTGAGTTTTGCATATAAATTTGGAGTGGCTCCGAGGCACGTCCACCAATTACTGAACTGCGGCGGAGATCTGAATAAACCTTGTCCGTGGAAAATAAAGGGAAAATTTCTCGCCTTCATAATGCCACTCGCTCCCTATTTGTTCACTTCAGTTTCAACTTTTGTCCAAATTCGGTCCTACCTCAGAAAGATTCCTGGCTGCGTTGCTACTAGAACCGTTGAAGGCGAGGGCGATTCTCCTTTGACATTTCAGAATTGCTCTGGTGAGCACATTCCAAGATTCCTGCTGGATGTTGGACTGATATGGTGTGCCGAGGTGATTTACAATTCCTTTCAGACTTTTCTCCTCGTGCTGGCTATAAGCGGAAGAGCAAGTGCTAGATCGTTTGCAAAAGAAAGCGAGGAGAAGCACGATAAGGAGGTTGAAGATGAAGAGAAGAGGACCGAAAGGGCCTCGCATAGATTGGATTGGGCTAGGCAACTTGAACGAATGGAAATGCTTCGAAAATATTTCAAAGATATGAACAAAGTGGCGAGCATCATGTTCCTGTGCTGTCTTTGTCAATTGATTCCATGGACAGGATTCCGGCTGTTGGATAGCATGCCAAATCCCAGGGGCATTTTCAACTGGAAGCCTAAGAAAGGCTGGAATGTGATGGATGACGATGATGACGACGCTATAGTCAAAGCTTTCAATTGCTCCGTCCTTACTTACTATTCAGTTATCATATATTTTGCTGCAGATGCCAGGAAATATGTAAGCATGCCAATTAGCTAATTCATGTTTGATTGTGCTATTTAATATGTAGTTCAAAATATGTCATAAAAGTAGCAAACGTCTCTTCTTTCAGATACAAAGATTCCAGCGGAATTTGACTCTTTTCATTGTTAAGAACGAAGAAAGTGTAACAAAGATGACCAACGACTGTGCGTTAAAAGGTAATTCCGATACTGGTAAGTACCTCAAAACAACGACGCCTTCGTCGTATGCTATTTGTAAGTACGTCGAAGAAACGCTGAAGGACGTTTGTTTTCATGGAGGGCCCTTCTTTCATTTCAGCTACAGTTTCGTTGGCACGGTAATACATACTTTTGTACTGTTGCATGGATTTAATCATGAGAATAATCATTTCTTGCACTCTTGAAAATTCATAGATCATTGGGATAATCACCACGTTAACGCTATTTGAACTGCAGTTTGGACAAAAGGAGCGTTCTCGGTATTTAAAATCTTAATTCAAGTAATTTTGTGATCCAGTTACATGGAATCAATGGAGCATTTTTTATTTTATATGCAATTAACTCAATTAAATATATACAGCCTTTTCAGGAAATAATTCTTAAACAAGCTGGAATTTCACAACATGCTGAAGAATCGGGTAGGAACAGTTCTCCAACCAGAAATGAGAGTAGGCTTGAAGTTCCTGTAGATATTTACCAGCTCATAAAACTTTCAAAGTAAAGAAATTTCAGTGTTACCAAACTATTATGTATTATTATTATATGTCTTTGATTTAGTGCTGGCGTCATCACTACATTTTTTGTCAGCAATCTTACATGAGGACAAAGAATTTTCTTTTGTCACATTTTCACGCCGCAGTAAAGTATCACGTTTGTAAGTAATGTCATAAGTATAATGCCGTCATTACACACCTGCCCATCACTTGTGTGCACAAAACAAACAGCATTAAACCACTCACTATTTGACAAATGCAAACACAGACTTGTGTACTAGACCATATTGTTATTATTAAAATTGGCAGACAATTAAAAATATTATTTTTAAACGATGTCATTCACAATGTTTGCATTTCAGCAATACATATTTATGAGAAATGTCAATCAATATAATATACGCGTGTACCATGTCGCGACTTCAGTATGACGTATGGGTTTATCTATAACAAATTTAAACGCTCGTACACGTCATCATGAATAGCCTCAGAAGGGTCAACCAACTCAAAAACTCTTTTGTATCCCACGCTCTCCATAAATAATTTCACGTCGTCCTTATTGCCTGGTCCAACTTCCACACTGATAAGCTGAAAAAAATCAACAATATTACCTTCGAAATCATATCTCACTTCAGTTTCATTGAAACCTGAATGTGTATGCGATGGAACGGAATCGTCTTCAGAATATCCAGCTCCACACCCTGCACATCCAAACTGAAATAGTCCACCTGACTCACTCCTATTGCGTCAAGGAGCATTGAAAGTTGATAGCAGTCAACTTCGAATTTTCTTTTTCCATCGCCAACTTGTCCAAGCACATTATTTTCAATATGACTTCCAGCATTCCATCGTTGATCCCCTTCCAGTGCTGTTGACATGACAATTTTAGTTGCAGTGGCGGATGTGGACAGGCAGACGTCGGCAACCCAAGCGCGTCTGTTTCTAGCTTTTAGAACCGCCTGTGGAACAGGATCTGCCTCAATAAGTAGCCCAGTCCATCCGAATTGCTGCTCCAGAAGCAACGTGTTTGATAGTGCCATCCCGTCAAAGGCACCGCATTCAATGAAGAATCCATCAGACTGTAAAATAGCAGTTCTTGAAATTAACCTACTAAGGAACATCGAAAAACATGGAGATAAGGTGATCGAATATAGAAATATATTACCTTGTTTTGTAATCTGTTTATTATGAAATGTGACATTCGCTGCTTCGTATTTTTCCTGAGTGGAGCCCATGCTGTATAATTTGTCGGAAGACTTGGATTATGAGGGAAAAGATGCTGCCGTTTTATGCGATGAATTAAGTCGACTTTTATGTCCACGTTTCCAATTAATAGTGGGTAGCACCGGAAAACGAGAACCACGAAGATGATGAAACACACGATGTAGAAAATATAAATTGAATGAAATGATTTGTGTTTGCGATTCATGATGGTCGTAATTTATTAGAACGATTGGACGAGCCGAAAATAAAACCAGAATTAATAGAGTAGCGGTTCCGAAAAATATTGTCATGTTAATGTGATGGAATGATGTGATTTACTAAAATAATAGCATAGCTAATTAATTTTGGGTTACATATTTTACTGCAAATCCGTATTCGCTTATAACTGGCGTTTTCGAGCTGTTGTGGTTGAACTAGGTAAGAACATAAATATTAGCTTTTACTTATCGCTCTCAGGTGGACATGCAAATTAAGCTATTAGTCACGTTTTACTTCATGCGTTAATTTCCGCACTGCTTTCTTTTCGTGAAAAACGATTATACCTATGCATGTGATACCCCAAAATTATTTTTTGTCACCTAAAAGAACCGTTACCACTATCATATTTGATATGCACGGAATCCCTCCGTGATAGCTGTTGTCATCTTTATCAATACGCAGATGTCACGATCTACTTGATTCATTTGCAGCCTGAATGATACAACTGAGAATAACTGCTGTTATACTTATATACACTAGATTCGTGAATGGATTTCCGAAACGTGACAATGACAGCATTTTATAAAATAATATCAAATATGTCATGGGAGTCATTTATTTTCACTACGCTCACAAGTTTATATTAAATATATTACTAAATACAAAAACTATTGCATCATATTATTTTGAGGAGAAACTGTTTTACTAAAACTTGAATAGCTAATTTAGTCTTTGCATGGTGTCCTGACAAAAACAATGTTATGTTTTTTTAAATTGAGGTACCTACTCAGATCCAAGTTTATTCATATTTTGGGCAAGTTCAAACATGAAGTATATTTGCAAACTTTAAAAAATGTGATGCGACATTTAAGAATGCATGGACTAGGTATCAAAATGAATGCACCAAATGCTACAATAAGTCCCAAATAGAGGACAATGAATATTACTAGAGTGATTTTTAAGGTTGAATTTCCTATTTTCTATATGTTGACGCATGCCGACTGTATGTATATATGCCAATATGATTTCACCGGCATGACTGAATTAATTAATCAGTTTATTGAGACATGATAGGAAGGCTTATGTTGAGCATCTCTTATTACTATATGCACTAGCACTTGCTTCCCAAGACCACAAGTTTGTACATCAATCAATTTATGTATTTGTTGGGAAATGCATTGATCCGTCAACAGATTTCTTGTTGCAGCTACGGTGAATAAATTAATGAACTGTTATATATATATATATATGTCATTAACACGTACACATAATGCACGTGGGAAATCTTTGGTGTCAATTACGTTTCCAGGATAGTGCATAGCATCTCAGAATATGCCAATTAACTAATGGCAGCTAATTTCTCTACCTCAAAAAATCATCACTTTAGTATTTTTTTATCGTCATAAAATATTTGAACAAAAAATTAAAAAACTGGAGATATAATATGAATTTTTAAAGGTAAAGGTAATACGAGTAAACAAATTATAAATACATGACAAGTGATGAATTGATTTTTTTTGCAAAAAAATAAGCATATAATGGTACTGAGCAAAGACCTATCGGTAATGTATTAGATGTATATTTAGTTCTCTCAGTCGACAACAAATTTCAGAAAATACTCAAAATCAGCCAAGATCAAGAATCTCAAATGGTTGGTGTTGAATTTGAAGGAAAAAAGGAGAGATGTTAGCTGCAGTTCAAAGAAACATTTGGAAGGATATAAAAAATTCTGAAGATGAGTTGAAGCGTGATTGGTGACGCAATGTAACGGCTTACCTAAAAATAGTCATGTCAATGCTATTGTACATACGGCAAGTACTGTCCAACCAAAATTAAGAAGATTTGAAATGGGATTTCCTTGAATTGCCATGAACATGATAGTAATTGCTTTTTATTTTGGCCTTACCAACGAGCAGGTACGGTTATTACGGAATATTTTAAAGTAGTGTTATGACCGGAAACAATATTTCACTGATTTTCCTATCTCAAACAGTGATGTAGCCGCCGAAAATGAAGATAAACATTTTTTTCAGATACAACGAAAAGAGCTAAACGAATTATAAGCTTAGTTGGTACTTTGGATTAGTTTTCTGCTGCATTGGTTTTGCGCATTGTGGGGATACCACAACCAACAGGACCTTGGAGTCTACAAACAGATACACTAAATAAACTACTATGTCATGTGGAAAAAATCGTCCTTTTATCAAAAAATATATATCTAACCTTTTTTATCACTTATTCACCATACATTTAAAAAATCATCACTTTAGTCGTAGTTTTTATTTTTTTGATTTGATTGATTTGATTTGAGAGATTATTTGACGATAAAAAGATACTAAAGGCATTCATTTTTGAACCCCGAATAAAAAATTCTCTTAACTAATTAGGCAGCATGACTATGCATTGTGTTACTTGTGCTTTTTTCAACCTTCATCAATTTCGTGACGGCCCCGCATGTGCTGTCGTTTACGATAAATTACAAGTGGTAACTTTCACAAGAAAAATGCCGATAACGTGAAAGTTCTGCTGTAACTGTTTTATTTCATTTTCATTTCACCATATCAATTTTCCTCCTATTTTTATAAGGAAATAGGCAGCGCGGCAATATACACCGATAGAATAAAAGTGGCTTCCCCAACAAATTGTTTGTGTGATTCTAACATTTACAAGTACGTGTTGGTACATTTGGACGTCGACGCTAAATCTGTCAAAAGATACGTCAAATCCAATAGCGCATTTCCAAATTGTTCTAGACATCGTTCACCACATTCACGGATGTCTCATCATAAAGTTTTTATGGTTGGATCAACGCAAAGTGGCAGAAATTGTTGAATTACTTGAGCGTTTCGAAACCGAGAACCCGCCTCATTTCACATTTCGTGGAAGAAAAGCTTGCATTCGTGTATTTGGCTTGTTTTACGTTTACATGTCTATTAAATCTTCAACCAGGCAGACTATAAGTTACAACGCGGACTCGATGGCCGTAACCGGTTTTGCTATGGTGGCGTTCGTACATTTATTTCACAAGATTTGCTTCGAATTTCTCTCGTTTTTGTTGTTATTGCTGGCATTGAGATCAGTGACCAAACGCTTTTCAAATTTTCTACAGGACAATAAAATCAGCGTGAAGGAAGCAGAGGGGTTACTTTTGAACAAAATTGACAGACAGTTAGTCAGCATTCGTAATTGACTGATACAGTAAACGCGTCACTATGGCATATGCTTACTTGTTTGGTGATTTAAGTAGTTTTGTTTTTTTTTCATTGGGGCGGAAAGGGCACTTCGTTTCGTTTCGGCAGCAATTCGTTTCTTACTTTGGACCGGTTTCGATAATGTTCATATTAATTACTGGGATGGATCACAACATGGGCGAAATCAAAAGTTGGCTTTCAGTCGCCGCTAATGGGGGACTGGTTCAGTCTCCTTGGGATTTGGCCTTTCGGTAAGATCAAATCAAGTACAACATTGTAGCGGTTAAAGCTAGTAACGTGTTTCCTAACACCCATGCAGTGTTACCTATTGTAAGAAAAATTAGTGATGATATACACAGAAATAATATAAACTGGGTAAAATGGAAACCGCACATATCAGTTTAGCATTCTTATATTTACATTTTAGATGATGACCACAATTTAGACTTCCAAATATACATTATCAAAGATTTTATTTCGAGTTAAACATTTCATAAAATTTTCACGTTGTTTTATGTGTGAATTGGGAAAAAACTGCAATTATTATCTTGGTTGGGCATTCGCAAGGAGTGCAGTCTGAGCCCGAACCGCCTTCAAAGCGTTAACCATACCGTATCCGAAGAATATGTTCGGAATTACATCCTGTGTACTAAGATTGCAGTATTGATTCAAATAATACGGATTAAGTGAAATGTTTTTCTCGGTGTTTTGTGTAAGTAGCATGTACGCCTGGTCGTATTCTAGATCCGGGTTCCTTACTTTAAGCAATGCAGCAACTCCTGAAACATGAGGGGCAGCTGTGGACGTTCCAAGACTAAACCAGTACGCAGTATCCGAGCCGTACACAGAAGAATTGATTCCAAATCCGGGTGCCACCAAGTCCGGTTTAATGGAGCCATCGGCGGCTGGACCAACGGCGCTCCCTAGGTCATGTTCATCCAACCGGTTCATTGACCCCACTCCAATCACAATGGTTTGTTCTCCTGGCGACGATGTCCCATCACAATAAGGTCCCCCAACGTTTCCAATGGCAAACACCGGAATGATGTTCATTGCCCGCCATCTCATAATGTCATCATTATAGTCTGTTACGTCTCGGTCAGACATCCAAGAGTTATTGATGACATGAGGCGCCTTGGAACAATCCGCATTGGAGCCATCTTGGAGTGTTGGGCAACTCATCCATTGCATACAGTCAAGAAGGGCCTCGCCGGGGCAGCCCCCATCACAGGCCAAACATGTCATCCATTTCACCCCTGGAGCTACACCCACACCGTGGCTTCCGGCCATTGTACCCATAATGTGAGTTCCGTGCCCGTTTGCATCGTACGGCTCCGTTTTGTTGTACAGGGCGTCCTTCCAGCCGTAGTCGACACCAACAAATCTGTCTCGGAGGGCCTCATGTGTGTGTCGCACCCCACTGTCAATACTGCCCACTGTGATTCCTTCACCTTGGCTGCCCAACTCTTTCCAAGCCTCCGGTGCCTGTATCCGTAGTATATTCCATCCTATCTTTTGACTATGGCGCGTACCTACCTGCTCAGCCTCAGAATCTTTCATGACCGGGATGTGCATAATCGTCTCCTTGACGATCCGAGAAACCTCGGGATCTTCAGCGACTTGTTTCACAATCTCGGCGCTAGCGGCCTTGATAAATATTTTGTTGCTTGCCCAGTAGCGCTTAAAATATTGGAATCCATCAATGCCCCCGCTTCTAGTTGATAACATGTGCACTACACCTAGCACAAAGATTCAAAATCACATTTCAATTTGACGTAAGCAATTGGTTTATGATACTACGATTATCAGTGTAATTACCTCCTTGTGAACTCTCCGCCGTGGCTTCAAGAGATGTTTTTATTGCGGTGTTCCTACTTCCCCTATTTGCTTGGCGAGTCATGACGACGTCGTCAAGTGTTGACGCAATGCCTTTTTTGAAAGAGACGATCACATTGACACGATCTCCATTTTTCAGCAATTGCATCAGATCGTGTTCAATTTTTGATTCGGTCGTTGTTTCCCCATGACTTCGCAAAATTATGTTAGCAGCTAGCAATAGTACTGTGCGATATGCTGATTCCATCATGTCCTTCGACAGCTTTCGTTATTATACTTGGTGTTGAGTAATGTAAATGCGTGACAATGCGCTTATATATGATTTAGCAGAATAGTTCAGAACGAAAAATTGCATACCATTCTTATCGTATGACTGTTAATTCCAATTAATTTTAATAGAGTATTCTCATTTATCTTGTATCTTTACTCATTAATAAGTGGGTCTCTAAAATAAATGCCAATGAGTGATCATCTCGCAAAATATTAGGTGCGATTATGCATACGCGCTTCGCATTTATCAGTTATATTCAGATGTGTTTATTACTCATCATAATGCATGCGCGTAACTTGACAAAGAGTTATCACACAAATATCTATTGGCGATATTGTATGTCGCAATATTCAAGGTATTTTAATGAACAGTTTTAATGACAAGGATTAAAACAAATTCATGCTGAACATCAGTGGCATCAGACGTCAACATAAGATCATAAAGATGAAATTGAAGGCCACTTCGAGCATTCACAAAATTATGACAGTCAACTTAGTGAATTCTTAAATATATGATATATTTTTCGCCCTCTGTTATTGTAAGTTTTAAAAAAGCTTTGCCGTTAATGTTTGTTAATCACAAAAGCTCATATCACCAAGTAAATGTACACATCATATGCACACTGGTCGCAAAAACCAAGTGGGACGGATATGTATATCAGAACAAGTGGAGCAATCACATGTGCGTTGTCTTTTGATGTTATATGAGGTTATATGGTGATTTTGAGCAATGAAGAAATACGAAACGGGTTCGATATTAGGCATCCGGTTTTAAGGGTGACAGAGCCAAATGAGTGTAGTACAGTCACCACCTAATAATTATTTAATTAATTGGTCAACCATAATTTCATTCCAACCATATATTGTTTTCTTCGTGCAATACATGGGTACATGTAAATGCATATACTATGGATTATTACAGCATCTCCTAGCGAAATACGATGTGCATTACTGCGAATTCTTTCGATAAAATATTTATTAGGAATACACAAAGGCAGGAGCTGTTTACATGGACTCACAAGTTACGTTTTGTAAACCTGTGTGCAACTGTATTTGGCTCATAGGTCAAAACCATTGAAAGTGTTCTCGATAGCTTTGTCCTACAGCCAACAGGATCAAAAAATGAGACAAAATATTTTGCTGTGTATTATTCAGAAGAGGTTTATGCAAGTAAAACGTTCATTCCTTGTTCACATTTTTCAAAGTCGTGTCTTTAAAATCGATTTTCTAACAGTTCCGCCTTCATTCGTGATCGACCATGTTTTGTTGAAACAACACACTAATGGAGCAATGCGAAATATACATTTTAGTGCCACGATTTTGAAACATGTGAACGGGGCTGAAAAATGTTCCAAACAATTTTCTCCAACTCCGCCTTATACTCGTCGCTTTTGTGGAACCAGAGGTGGCATCGCATTGCGGCACGGTTTGGAAATAACCTGCAGCAAATATAACAATTACATGGACGCTTGTTATCCTCAATTTCTGTTCCTTTCGCTGCTCAGATATGACATGGGGGAGGGCGTCTTCGACCCCGACCATCAGTCCATTTTTCGGATTTTTCTCCTTCGGGAATCTTTCGGAGTGGAGTTCGTCAATGCTCGGATCTACGTCACTGTTGGGGTCACAAAAGATATATGTTGAAATTCAGTTCATAGTTTTCAATAAAATTGGTGGATGGAATTACAACCTTTCAAGATTTTCCTTCGGAGTAGCGTCATTGTATCACTCCTTCTTAGACCTGTAAGCTTGCCTTTCAGTACATCAGAATTGGATTCGTTGGGTGCTTGATCCATTTCATTCATGATACTCTTGTCCTCCATCGTCAAACCGTTGACCTGGCACTGCAGCTTCCTCAGCTCCCTCGGCAGCTCCACTTGACGCCTATTCACGTCTCAATCGGTTTCCTCCAATTCCATTCTGCTCTGCATAATAGATGAAGTCATTAGGCTACACTTGGAACACAACCACTGGACTGACTTCATTGTCAACATTCCGGAGGAAACTGGGCAACAATACAATATCCGTTTCCATCCAACAATATTATGGCCACAGCAGCACAGGGCACATATTTCCTCTCCTTCACTTATGTTTATTCCACCACGCCACCCATGCTCATGTACCCAACATTCGGATAAAATGACATTTAAAACTATTGGCTTAATGTTGTAAAAATTGGCAAATATAATTCCTATTTTGGAGTTATATGATGCGGAATCGAAAATCCCAAGAAATAGAAATGTAGGCAAATAGAAAGCAAAAATCCAGCTGACTTGGTGGCTGGTGCTTGTTTGTCGCTCATAAGACGACATACAGAAAAAAAAGAGCTGGTGCACAGAAATGAGCTTGAGCTCAGAATGGAATGAACCGGGGCCGTCCGCACTTTATGTGTCGCAAATTGATGTGATAGTGTCCGCATTTACTCCTAATCGCTATTAGCTGTTACAAAAATCCATTATAAATGACTAAGGGGCATACAGGAATCTTTTTGACTTGAATTCCTATTGCCAAATTGAGTATTTAGTAGCGAATGCTACTACTACCATATAACTATGCACTCGTTCTGCTGTGTCTGATTCCGAATATGTTCAGTTTGGGCATCCACCTTTTGCATTGTCATTGACAAAGCACAAGGTTGCTTTATAGCCAGCAACACCAAATTTTGTCCATACAATTGCAATCGGGACAAATGCAATACGTTGTCCCAGCTCATTGCAACAAAAAAATAGGCCAGTGTACAATCCAAATGTATATCAATGCAAAAATTAGTTGCTACTGATGCATTGCATTATGAATTTTCTCCGCTAGTCGAGCTTCCTATTTTATTCATTCGTACCAATCTATGACACGATCCTGACCGCGTACGTTCATGGTAACAATATTTACTGTGGGCATTGAATTCAAATTAAATACAACAAGTAAAAATAGTATCTCCATTCCTTGAATATGAAAACAGAAAAGGACTTTCCGACGCAATTAAATACATACTTTTTAATGAAATTTTAAGTGAAATTTTACGATATAAGTTTGACCGGTTCAGCATAAAGTGTAATGCCATTTACGATGACACTGATGTGACAAATAAATGCACGCACATTCCGAAATCTTATTCTTACACGTTTTTATTCAGCAGCAACTAATAGGCCTCCTTGCCCTTTGACATTTCCTTGGCGACTGTTGCAAGTAGCCCCATTGACATATCTCATAGCGTTGTTATACTTAACTACCAACATTTCAAATTTGAACCTAGTTTTACGCATGAGCGAGATAGTTGGTAAATCTGGTTTTTTTTGCACACTCCTTTCATGATTTCCACAAAAGCGTAAGGTCAACATGGTAAAAAAGCAACGACATTATTTCAAGTGGCTGTTTTCCTGCTGGGGACCGCCAAATGCTCAACAATTCCAATAAAATGCAGTATGCCATTTATAAATGAATAACATAGTTTGGAATTATTCAGGGGTCATCAACGTTTCAATTATATCATCCCAGCATATTCATTCCATCTTCGTTGTATCGACACAGCTACGTTAACAATGGGTAATTCGTTTCCACCATTTCAATGTACCTTCCATTTCATGCTTGGAGTGTCACAAATGAGTACGAGTAACTGATTATATAATATTATATGATCATCAAACCGTGTCCGGATTGCCGTTCTGGGAGACGAAGATGAAGAAAGAAACTAAAAAAAAAAAATTTCAGAGAGTCAGCCAAAAAAAATTCTTGCTATTTATTTTCCATTAAGGTGGATGACAAAATGTCTTGCTCCATTTGTTCGCTTTACAATTTTTGTGCTATATTGGCATTGAAAATGAGTCCATGTAATAATGGTTAGGTAGGTGTATGCATGGATACGTACACGCATGCAATGGTAGTTATATAATAGTAGTAACGACAGCAGCATCAGAAACTACGCTTTAAAAGTGCATTCCAAGCGGTCAAGGTAGCTGATAACAAAATGAGCATACGAAAAGCCGCATTAAAATTACCTCGACACGGTGTTATCCACAACACCACCCATTCACATCATTAGCCGCTGTCCAAAGAAGAGCAGAATGATATAGGTACATAGCGTTCCAGGATCATCATCGCAAAGCTGCTTAGCTGTAAAACTATAGCGTCCATCCAACACATACACAGGAAAAAGACTATATGGTGTCACAGAATAGTTCCTCCTTCAGATGAAAACCGTTTCAGATCACATCATCAACCTCGGACTGGCTGGCACGATAAAGGCATACGTTACGTTACTGATAGTTATTCTTGTCTACAGCCATCGGAATTTCATTGAACTGTAGTTCTGATTGGTAAAACACCAAATATAATTAACTATCTTTCGACTGTCACGCCAGTCATTATAAGAGCAAGCATTTACAATCATGTAAGGAAAGACTTTTGGCAGCTTGACCAACTTATTCGTTATAATAGTGTGGTGCTACTTTGAATGCGATATCAGAAATTTAATTACGCAAATCATGGCAATTCAAAGGACGCTTCTCAAGCTGCACAATACTCAGAGTGACACAATAAATGCCGTTTACCTTTTTTAGCTAAGACTGCATGCATGAACCCAAGATGCGACAGTTGTATAGAACTCGAGGATTAAAAACATTATTAGTTTTATCAGAGCGGAACTAATTTTGCCAGTTTGAAAGACGAAATTACTCTTCATCATAATGATGGAGACAGAAGAAAATCTATGTTACGTACGCACATAAGAGTCGTTGGAATCATTTGGCTAATGCAACTTGATGACGCCTGGCAACTGATAATAAAATTTCCGAAAATATGTTACATTTGTACTGAACAGTGTAATTATGGGCAAGCAATGTCAATGACAAAATCTAAGATATATTTTTAGTCTGCTATTTAGGATCACACGCGCAAACTACCAATTATTTTACGATATTATTCACTAGGAATTTGGTGAACACACTCAGAATAAATTAAGCTGTTACTTTGTGAACAAGACGACAACGTTCAATGGTGGCGTGATGAAGCCAACATGATTCATAAATTTTTAATATGATGGTTTGAAATTTGTCTTTCAGTACTTATCTACATGGGAAAATGTTGAACATCTGCAGTGGGTTTGGGAGCAAACAACAACTTAGTTGTTGCAGCGCAGTACATATTCATTGGTTTGTGTATAAAATGTATTTCCCAGAACGTCATTAAATTAACCTTGTCGTTGCATATGTTAAATGATTGCTGCAGATATGGTACATCAAATTGTACTTGAAGCGATGGCAGATTCTATAGCAGAGATCAAAACATATTTAATTGCTCAAATAGTAAACTTTAGTTGTAAAATATTTTTTTGTAAAAAATGGTGACTGCTTTTCCGACATCATAGCCGCTTAAATGGAGGCTCAGAAAACCATGAATTTTATCACAGCTTGCAATCACTTTGCCACAATCCGTCGATAAAGGCCGACCACAACGTGTTTGTTCTCATTTACCTAAAAGAAAATCGGTTCCGTAAACATGAAGTTATTTGGTACATTTTCAATGGTTTCTGTTGTTGCCACAACAATTTGTAGCGTTAAAGGTGTTCCCACCAAGCACTTGAAAAACTTGCGTATAAGTGGTGGTCGTGAAGCACTCCAAGGTGAAGTACCGTACCAAATTTCCTTGCAATTTGAACCTGGCGTTCACTTTTGCGGTGCAACATTGGCTCATGTTGACGGTGTTCAGGTGGCCGTCACAGCAGCGCACTGTTTTTTATTACTTGGTCATTCAAATCATACTGTATACTTGGTTGCCGGAGATTTGGATTTAGCTGACAACAGTGGCATTGAACAGAAAAGAGTGTTGCGCAAACTGGTGCCTCATCCAAACTTCAATACCCATCAGATTCCTGTCCCTGCTAATGACATTGCGCTACTCTTTTTTGACCCTCCATTTCTAATTAATAAGAATGTTTCATCTGTTTCATTGTCAACTACAAATGTAACAGAGGCTAATGCGGAACTCGTTGTCACGGGTTGGGGAGATACATCAGCAGACGGACAGTCTTCTCCGAGCCATTTGCAGCTCGTCTATATTCCAATAGTAAAACAGGATGAATGCCGACTTGCCTGGAATGCTGAACAAGAGGTGGTTGTGGACAGCATGGTATGTGCGGCGACGCCTGCAGGAGATCAAGGCCCCTGCCATGGTGACTCTGGAGAGCCAGCTGTAAGTCTACGTCGTGTCCTTGTGTGAATTGTTTCATTTGGAAAAGGTATATGTATTTGCTTATATTCACATATTGAACAATCTTGTATTATACCACTTAACAAGACGATATATTTATGATTGGATAGCTTGCGCCCATCCTGGATTCCCGTATGTTTTTACAAAGGTGGCATACTTTCTCGACTGGATACGGGAGCAATGCAAAATGTATGGGGCCCAGGGTTGGAAAAACTTCGCGAGCCAGCGAGCCAGACTCGCAGGAAATTTTTAGGTCAAAAAATAAATAAATTTGGAAAAAACTTAAAATAAAGAACATAGTATCAATAAACATGAGATAAATTATGACGATATCCCAGGAAATATTACCTTCAAATATTACTATAAAAATATCATTTTGAGTTATTTCCTAGAAATATCTCCTGGAAATATCCCCTGGAAATATTCCCTGGAAATTTTCTCTGGAACTATTCCAAGGAAATATTGCCCGGAAATATTCCCACGAAATATCCTCTGCAAATATGCTGAGCAAATATTCCTTGCAAGTATTCTCAAGAAATATCCCCAGAAAATACTCCAAGGAAATATTCCTTGGAAATATTCAAGGAAAATATTGCCAGGAAATATGGCCTAGAAATTTTAAAATGAACTATTGCGTCGAAAAATACCCAGGAACTATTCCTTGGAAATACTCCAAGGAAACGTTCCCTGGTAAGATTCAAAGAAATTATCCAAAAGAAATATCCCCAGGAAATGGCCGTAATAATTTGAAATAAAATGATATATGGACTCGATAATATATATACGTATTACGCTTCCGCACTGGTTTTATGATTGCAATTCAGAGTTGATAATTTTCTACAATATAGAAATATCGTTCAATTTGAAGGAGCAGCTTTGACGTAACAGATAAGTAAGATAAACAAATGCACTGTATATTTGTGATGACTGCAAAAAAGGGTGCTTTATATATAAATGGACCTTGATAGGTTTTAGGAAATTATATTTCGGCTGATTATTGCAACAAATGATTTAATAAAAATGCGCAGATTAAAACAAAAGTGCAAAACGGCTGATGTCGCATTTGTAAAAACGCATGGCTACAATGACCAGTTGTACCTAAATGCCTTATGGTAAAACGTTTAAGCCGGGGCAAGTTAATAGTATCAGCATGCATATAATATAACAAAATCTTCACAACGTTTTCGGTGAATATTTTCCCCTGTACAACAAAATAACAACTGAAGAATACAATTTAGTTTCCAAACAATGCCATTAAACGCTTTAGATTTTAACAGTTCTCACAATGAACTTTGCAACTTAATCATATTTACAGAGGTGACGTTATTATGCAATAAAATCTCAAGCAAAGCTGGTACGGCTGCAAACCCGAATTATATAACAAGTACAGACTTGGTGTATTAAAAGTGGTAATGGGTAGGCATATCAGTTCTCCAAACACTAATCTTGGTTTATTCTATCAATTTGTGAAACAGGTTTTTATCCATCAACTACCAACACATTACTGACACAGCCACTAATAAAACTGGTATAATTACGGTGGTACTCACTTTGGTGTGTTCAAAAGAAAGATCAGTTCACAATTCTCAACCAGAAAGGCAAATACACAATTTCTACTCATATGGAAGCATCGTGTCAAAATACCAGACAGGATGACCCGAGGAACGTGAAAATGCAGAATTTAACAGTTACGCTTGTTACCACCGCGAAAATTTGAACGAAGTCGCTCAACATTTAGGAAAGTTGTAGTGTTTATAGACAAAGAGACACAGGGAGATACCAACAAATAAATCGCATTAGCCACATTTACAAATTAAATCGTATTCACGTTGGAACTTGATTAATTTTATTTGGGGGCCTATCGATTTTGTTATTTCTTGCGACCTCACTCAATCAACCAATACTCACAAAATCTAGTAGATTTTTTTTTCGGATTTAATCCCTTCTTTTTGACATATGATTGATAGTGAGACTACCTATGCTTTCCGCAACTGTTCATTGCACATTAGTACAAAGCTTGCAGCAGATACATAAGCTATACCACAAGAATGCGTATGTGGATACCTGTACATTTGTAAACTCCTTGTGCATTTCCTTTTCACTTTTTTGGGACTAGTCTCACTTCTCTTAATTAACGCAGTTGCAAATGCTTCGTACTGCTACTTCGTAAATAGATTTTTGAAATATTTATCAGAATACGTCTAGCATGTATTTGCCAGATCCGCATATGCGTGAAAGTCATCTGAACTCAGATGACTGCTGATGACTGAACGATTCTTTTCTCTGGAAAACCCTCATCAGCTAATCGTATCAACTAGCGATTATATTTATCGAAAAGCATGTGTCCCAATTGGTCAGGATGTTTGCCGGGTTTCAATATAATTTTGCACGTAGATCAATGTTATGTTGTGAATAGTAATTTCCATTTCTGAAATTCGCGACTAATTTTGTGAATGTCCTTTATTGCTTCCCTTGCTGACTTATTTATTTACCACGGATATGCATTCGACCGCCGAAGTTTTTTTGAAACTCGTTGCATTCAATTTTATGGGTCAATAACGAAGAAACTTACCACAGACTAATTGGTGTAATTATTTCGTGCTTTGAATCTCCGTTTACAAGTTGTAATATCAGGAAGAATTGTTATCCGCACTGCTGAACACATCAGTGAAGCATCTACTAAACTTGTGTCATAAATTAAAGCGTCGATCGCGTTGTCTTTGTATCGGCGGCTTGTTTGCTTATAGGTTGCTCAAACGACTTTCCATGCCGATTGGGCAGATGTATTAAATTATTATTTTCCGCACATCCTGTACCAATTTCCATTCCAATTCCTGCTCAATTGCATGGAGTTCTGGAATTCTGTGATTATGCAAATATTAAATTGTAGTCCTATTGCATTCTTATTTAAGCACGTTCTTAATGTATATCTCGTGATCCAATTTTAAAATATGGTCAGGTTGCAGAAAACAATATGTATATTTTAGTGTTGCCACCTTTACGGTGAAGGCTAAAAGTATCATCGTTTTGGGTCCAATATTAACATCCTCCTGATGTGCGGTATCTCATTTGAAGGTGTTATATTTCTTGAACGGTGTGGCGCCGTTTTGTGGTTTGCTCCAACAGTTTCTTTGACTCGCAGCATCGAACAGATGACTCCGCAGATTTCAGTATTTGGTATTTGTCAATATATTTTATACTGGATGCTGTGCGCATAGATTCTTGTTATCATTTCGTCACAGAATAACATTCTGTCAATTGCGAAGACCAGTTTCATTCCTAACTGAATACTGTTTACTTCATAACACAGTCCGCTACTCTAAAAGTTTGTTAATTTTGTTTTCCGCGTTGATTTTCCAATTTTTATCGTGGCATCATTAAGTATATTCCTTGACAATTGTTCTTAATGTGTGATTTGAAATGCATTGTACGTGAGCTGAACCTCCATTGAAAGATTTCTTGAGAGTCTCTGGATATGATTTATTCACTTACTTCCTGATTTCAGCAGCCAACACATTTATATTACTGCCGGCCATAATTCTGGCGTCAATAATCAATGTCTTTATCTCACATTGACTCTGAATTGCGTTTCTTCTCATCAACTGCCTTGTTCAATTGTTGAGTGCTGAATAACTGGCGTAGGGTTTCCTGTTAACAGGAGCGATGTATCCAAGTCATGCCCCATATCCTCCATTAACAATGCCGATAATGAAAGCGTAATTTCGGCAACTTGTTGGTGAGAATGGCTGATGTTTTCCATATCTTCTACGCAAGCTGCAAAGTGGTCCATATTTAAGTGGGCCTTGATGATCAACGACACATGTGTACACCGTCACTCCACAATTAACGGTAACAATCTTCTCCTTTTCTGTTGTCACACAGGTGATCTATTTCAATTTTCGTCTGCATCTTTGCATTGTTGTACGCTATTCAATATGCTCCAGGTTGTTTGTGCACTACTTTAAATACTTTGGAAACTTTGATTTGTACCTCAGTCCATCCAAGAGAGTCGTAGACCTGTTCTCTATTATGAGATGTCATTTGCAAAGTGTTATTTGGTACATGGTTTCCGTGATACCAACTGCTAGTGGAATTTGGTTTATTTGGCATTCTAACCATTGTAAATCAGAATTAATCAGCATCTTGGATTTCGTAAAATTTTCCAACCGTAGGTAACCGTGTGAGGTTAAATATAGATCGCACGTCGTGTCTCATGTTTTACAATAATTTTGGAAAACAAAATAACGCATACAAACATGCAAACGAACTTTATACATCAAACCGAGGGGTGTTAATATGATTACAATATAAATGATAACATTTAAATGCTTAGGAAATTCGGTATATGGCAAGGAAATTTTGAGCTAGGCTCGCAGGAAATTTCGGGCGCCAGGAAGATTTTCCAGGCCTGATGGGGCCCAACGTCATTATTACAAAACACACTAAACACGTGTACTCCACTTAGTTTGTTAAATTGTAGTTCTGATCGATATACTATGTTACAGATCATTGAGGTTTTAATGGCAGATTTTTATTAGATTTATTTATCGGAAATTATTTATCGTACAAGCCAAGCAATTTGAAATTTGATATAAATACAATAAAGTCATAAACAAATCCTCTGTACTTTTGGAAAGCTCATCATTTCATATCTAGTTATACCGGTTTTGAATGCGTTGTAAAAATGAGAAGAATTTATTCTATCATCCTTTTGATTTAATTGTATGTCATATTCTGAAAACTCCCGATCACAAGCTAATCGACTTTATGACTTGACCAATTTACTATAATGTGCGTATAGGCTTCACCCATATTACATCTAGTCGTCTAGTCGACCGCTTTTTATACCTTTTCGTTCTACATTTTATCATCAAGGCATCGCTCCTACTACATTGCATTTTCTACTTTTGGGCCTTTATCAGATACCTTCCCCTTAGGCAATCAATACCGGCATTAAGGTATTAAGCGTAATTCTCCCCCATGATGGCAATGTATATGGATCCATGAATCCATGAATCCATCCAAATTGACCTTGAAAATCATATAGGAAATGGTACGTTGGACAAGACGGGAAGCGTAAATATTTTCTATATTTTCCATTTTATAAAATTATAAAAGCTATTACCTCGGAGCGGTTCCATTCAAGCCAGAAATTGAAGAGGAACTCCCTGGAGACGCGACCGAGAAAGTGGAGACGGTAAAGCGAATTGTGGTGCGGTTTCACCAAAATCCGCCGCAAATGGTAATATTTAAAGAAAACTAATTTTTTTCTGCAATACACACTTTCACGCAACTCACAGACTTTCCATGTTTCCCAGCTTGTGTGCTTCACCATTTACACTGGTGGCATAATCTGGACAGTAATCAAACTAACCAACGCCTACCCTGAAGGTGAAGGTCGCCTCTATGCGAGTCCTTCAAGAATTCTTGCTGTGGTCAGCGTCACATTCCAACTCACCTATGTGTTGAGTTTTGCATATAAGTTTGGAGTGGCTCCTAGGCACGTCCAACATTTACTAAACTGCGGGGGAGTTCTGAGTAAACCATGTCCATGGCAAATGAAGGGAAAATTTCTCGCCGTTATTATGCCACTCGCTCCTTATATGTTTACTTCAGTTTCAACTTTTGTCCAAATTCGGTCCAACCTCAGAAAGATTCCTGGCTGCGTTGCTCCAAGAAACGCTGAAGGAACGGGCGATTCTGCTTTGACATTTCACAATTGTTCGGGTGAGCATATTCCAAGATTCCTGCTGGACGTTGTATTGATATGGTGTGCCGAGGTGATTTACAATTCATTTCAGACTTTTCTCCTCGTGCTGGCTATAAGTGGTAGAGCAAGTGCTAGGAAGTTTGCAGAAGAAAGCAACGAAACACCTAGCACCGATGAAGAGAAGGTATCCGATCAGCTTTCAAATGGTTTGGATTGGAATAAGCAGCGGGAAAGAATGGAAATGCTTCGAAAATATTTCAAGGCCATGAACAAAGTGGCTAGTATCATGTTCCTGTGCTGTCTTTGTCAATTGATTCCATGGACAGGATTCCGGCTGTTGGATAGCATGCCAAATCCCAGGGGAATTTTCAACTGGAAGCCTCGGAAAGGCTGGAATGTGATGGATGATGATGATGATGACGCTGTAGTCAAAGCCTTCAATTGGTCCGTACTTACTTACTATTCGGTTATCGTATATTTTGCTGCAGATGCCAGGAAATATGTAAGCATGCCAATTAATAAATTCATATTTGATTGTGTCATTTATTATGCAGTTCAAAATGTTTCATACAAGTAGCGAATGCCTCCTTTTTTAGATACAAACATTCCAGCGAAATTTGACTCTTTTCATTCTTAAGAACGAAGAAAGCGTAATAAAAATGACCAACGACTGTGCGTTACAAGGAAATTCCGACAATGGTAAGTACCTCAAATTTTGTACCTCGCCTTCGTCGTATGCTATTTGTAAGTACGTGGATGAAACGCTGAAGGACGTTTGTTTTCATGGAGGGCCCTTCTTTCATTTCAGCTACAGTTTCGTTGGCACGGTAATGCATACCAATATTTTGACACTACAAATGTACCGGAATTTTGATTTAATCATGACAATTGTTATTTCATGTATTCTTGGAACATTCATAGATCATTGGAATTATCACCACTTTAAGGCTATTTGAGCTTCAGTTTGGACAAAAGGAGCGTTCACGGTATTCAAATCCATAATTCAAGTGATACTTTTGTCCAGTTACATGGACGCAATGTAGCATAAAATAGAAACTATAATTGTGATCAGTAATTAATTGGATACAATGTTTTTAGCCTTTTCAGGAAATAATGACCAAAAGATTCTTAAATCCCAAAATATGTTGAAGAATGGGGTAAGAAAAGATCACAAACAGAAATGCAAGTAAGGTACGTTTGACGTTCCTATAGGTATTTACCAACTTTCATGACTTTGCGAAAATGTCAGTGTTGCCAAACTGTTCTATAGTATTATTATTATCATCATGAATAAATACTTGCCTGAAATTTTGCTTTAGGACAACGAATTTCATTTTGTCATATTTTCACGTTGCTGCATAATATCACGTTTGAAAGTAATGTAATAAATATAATGCCGTCATGACATGCCTGTTCATCACATATTTTTGACAAAGTAAATACCATTCAATCACTCACTGTTTGACAAAAGCAAACAACCTTGTCCATTACTTTCTGATGGAATCATACCAATACCAAAAAAGGCTAGCAAAAGCTTGGATGTGTGAAATGAATACAAAGTATCTATGCAAACACATTTACAAGTGCATTTGACAGAAATGATGAAAGTGTTTTTCTGTTCAAACGAGTTACCAGCTATCTGCAATTTTGTGTATGGAATGTGGATAATATTTTTTGCACAAAGATTAAAACATCAAGTACTATTTAGCAGCATATTTTTTAAAATTGGTCGAAATTAAAATCAATATTACAATTGGTTAAATGGACTCATTTACACTCTCTGGATTTGAACATCATATAGGTATGAAAAATACATGCCATATAATATACACATGTGCTTTTGGCATTGGGGTGTGCTTATTTATCCGAAATTAAAAGCTCGTACACGTCATCATGAATAGCCTGAGAAGGGTCAACCAACTCAAAAACTCTTTTGTATCCCACGCTCTCCATAAATAATTTCACGTCGTCCTTATTGCCTGGTCTAACTTCCACACTGATTAGCTGGAAAGAAAAAAAATCAACAAGGTTATCTTCGAAATCATATCTGACTTCCGTTTCCTTGAAATTATTAACGAGAAACCTGAATTTGGATGCGATGGAATGGAATCGTCTTCAGAATATCCAGTTCCACACCCTCCACATCCAAACTGAAATAGTCCACCTGGTTCACCCCTATTGCGTCCAGGAGCATTGAGAGGGGATAACAATCAACTTCGAATTTTCTTTTTCCATCATCAACTTTTCCAAGCACTTTATTTTCAATATGACTTCCAGCATTCCAACGCTGATCCCCTTCCAGTGCCGTTGACATGACCATTTTTGTTGCAGTGGCGGATGTAGACAGACAGACGTCAGCAACCCAGGCGCGTCTGTTTCGAGCTCTTAACACCGCCTGAGGAACTGGATCTGCTTCAATCAATAGTCCTGTCCAACCGAAATTTTGCTCCAGCAGCAACGTGTTGGAAAGGGCTTTCCCGTCAAAAGCACCGCATTCAATGAAAAATCCATTTGTCTGGAAAACATCACTATTTCAAATTAATCGAGAAAGTAGTGCCAAAAATTGAGTTGTGTGAATATAAACGTCTTACTTTGTTTCCTAATCTGTTAATTATATAATGTGACATTCGCTGCTTCATATTTTTCCACAGTGGAGCCCAGGATGTATAATTGGTCGGAACACTTGGATTATGTGGGAAAAGATGATGTTGCCGTATGTGATGTATTAATTCGTCCTGTAAGTTCACTTTCCCAAATACTATGTACAAGGTACAACAACATAATGTATACCTATATGTAAATAGTATGTAAGCAGAAAAGTTTACACTCTCCAATATTACCAGTAATAATGTGCATGCTTAAAACTACCTTATATTGTTTGTTTAACAAATAGCTCTAAATATATATAACTACCTAATCTCAACAAACTCTTATACCTACGCATCAACAAGCGTAGCTTTTCCACTCTTACAAATATATCTGTACCCTTAAATTAAGTGTCTTCAAAACACCAACACTACTCCTAGCCTAGACGTTCAGTACCCAACAAGTTATAACACCTATTTTTATTCCATGGAAGTATTCCATTTCATTAGTATAAATAATGATGCCTTTCTCCTAATAAAGATCATTCTACTCATTGCAGCCTCAAAAAGCTCTCTCTCTCTACCTTCTTTTATCACGAGCATAAAGCTCAAATGATGAACATTTCATTTCATCAAATCATCTAAAAACATAGCAATAATAATAGCATATGTTACATGGTGGAGATGGGAACCGATTTCACGACCTTTTCCCCGTTTTAATTTTCATAATTCAGGTTTCTGAAGTATGTTCACCTTCGTATGCAAAGCAGTCCATAATATATGTACCTAAATATGTGTCAGTGCTTATCACTCATCATTTCCCTCACTCTTTTAATACTCTTTGTTCATTCTCTGGGCTGGTTTTCCCTCGATGAATTCCCCGCATTTTGTGCTGCTCTCTTCCAGAATTTTACGTCCTAAATTGTCATTTTCGAAGGTACATTTCATTTTCTGTTTCGTTCATGGCCGACGAGCCTCGCCGCAGTGGTAGACTCCATAACCAGGCTCCCGAATTCAAGCTTCTCCCTCCAACAAGGAGAGCACCCCTTCGCAGAATCCACTCATCTCCTTCATTTCCCATAACTGCTCGATCAACGGCATTAGTCCATTCACAGAATACCATAAATTCTCCAACTTCTTCCAATTCTCATTTTCCCCCACATAGTCGTTCCGTTGATGCCTTATCTCGCAGTCCAGGTTTAACTGTGATAGCTCCCCTTTTCCCTGTCGCAGCATCTTACGACACGCTTTATGATCCCAATAGCAGTCCAGTAGCCCACCACTCTCGCATTGTTCAATCGTTGTTTGTCCCATCACTTGAATGCGAGTCGGATGATGATGATTCAGCATCTGCAATAAAAACAAACATCATCAAGCCCAGCATTAGTGGCACGCGAGAGAGATTCCGTAGTAACTTACCTACTTCAATACCTACTTCAGTACCTACTTCCAGTGTCACGGAACGGGGCGACTCAGATAATTTACCCATCACTTATACTATCTCATCTCCGTGTCTCACCACCGGCCAAAGTCAACCTTCGGTACTGACTCCGTTTGCCTCACAGCCATCCTTGAGTCCACGCAAGACACTCTCGCCACCGACTCTCGCTCCGGAAGTACCTGAGACATCAACAAAAAAGAAAGGTTTCCGTAAATTGTTAAACATCTTTTTAAACAAGATTAAATCGCCAGGTCGCCGTTCAAAGTCATCACACTCTCAAAGTTCAAGTTCCCCAAACTTATCTAGCCCCGCCTCCCAGAATTCTGAAAAATCCTCCTCACAGTCACCCTACTCTCCTGATAAAAGTGTTTTTGAGTCTTCGCCTAACCACAGCACTTCTCCAACCAGCCCTCTGTCCAACAATTCTCTCTTCGAACACTCTTCTGACCCTACACCGGCTGTTGAGACAGAGCCTCTTCCCGAGTCCATTTTCCAAACTGCGACTCCCCCGCCTACCACACCTGTAACTATTTCTCCTGGCCCTTTGCGGTTCTACACTTCACCCACCGACCCTAGGTCTCCTTCGTCATCAGCATTGTTATCAAACGGCTCTCTCTTCGCTTCATCGTCCGACCCACAAGAACCCACTCTAGATCTGCCATTTCCATTCGACATTCAGTGTACCTGGAGTTCCTATAGTACGGTCGCCTCTGTCAAATCGTCACCCACACGTACACCCTCCCCCCAAATAATTATTGGGCACCCCGATATCTTTGAAGCTGCCTCTCCTGTGCTCTTTGCTCTCCGCAATTTATTCCACCAACCGTCCATCTCTCGTTCCTCGTCAATCTGCAGTTTCGCTCATTTATTTGACTTAGACTTTGTTGACGAAGTTCAAATCATGACGGACTATACCTTAATGCCGCGGTACGACAAACCGCTCACTACTCGTGACGTCGGTCTTTTTATTAAACAGTACAAGCTGTGGGCTGGCCAACAGAAGCTCACCGATCAGGCCATGAAAGCCACAATGGCACTCGCATTCCAAAACGAAGACGCTAAAAACTGGTGCCTCCTATCCTCAGACAAAGTTCAGGATAATTCGGTCTCTTTCGATAATTTCGTACGTGAGTTTCTGGAGCAAGCTCCTATCCATGATAGCACTGCGGTCGAAATCCTAGAGATCATGAATCAAAAACCCAGGCCTGGCGAATTTGCCTCTTCCTACCTACTACGCGTCCGTTACCGCATCGGCGACGATTGGAAACCAGCTGATGAAGCCTCCTATACGGAGAATATCATTCGAAACCTCCCGAAACCCGTCGCTACGTATATCGGTTGTAAAGCGAAACCCGGCACATTTTTGGATCTCCTAAAATTGGTCCGGGAATACGAAAAAAGCGGTTCCGACGCAGCTCCTCAAGCTTTCATCAAGCAGGAAGGATCCTGTCATGCCCTCCTCGCTGAACACGCAAAACCAATGGAAGACGTCCAGTCAGTCCTCTCAGTTGTAGTAAAGGAAATCGCGGATATGAAGATTGTTCAGGGCCAAATCCTCAAGGACCAATCACAACGTCACAGCGATCCGCCACAGGCGGCTGACTTTCCTCATCGCTCAACGACGGCTAACGCCTCAAGACCAAGACGAGACTTCCGTTCCGATCGCCGTAACCAAACCTCCCAACCCCGGGAAATCCGTTGTTACTTCTGCGATCGTGCCAACCATGTTATCTCTGAATGCCGAACGTTACAACGCCTCCGAAACATGAACCAAGCAGAACGCGCTAGCCGAGGTCGAGGTCGTGGAGGTCGTGGCAACTCCCAGGGTCGTACCTACCACAACTCTGGCTACGACCAATCACGTTCTAACAATTCTCCTAACTGCGCTCCGCTAAATTCCTAAATTCCGCTCCGCCGCTTCAATATCAGCAACAAGGCCAAAACTCTCACCCTCCGGAAAACCAGGACGGGCACAGGGAGTACTAATCAGCTCTTCCCAGAGGAAACCTGTGCCTCCTCCTCCGCCATCTAACGGTGCTCCTGCAAGCCACCGGCAAGTACCGCTTCCAATTCGAACGCCAGTCCAGCCTGTTCAACGCAAGAATGAAACCCTAGTTCTAACAAACTCCGCCCATCATAAAATCAACGCGCCCACATCTGGGTGCACAATTCTAACAAGCCAAGGTCCAACTATCGCTGTCGAAATTAATGGAAAAATTTATCGTCCAGTTCTCGACACAGGGGCCGTCTCGTCTATTATTTGCAGTAAGTTGGTTAAAACTTTTCCTCGCCTAAGTAATAATCACCTCTTCTTGAAATCATTCTCCAATTCCGTCATCATTGACCAAGGATATGCTCTTGTCGACATGATCATTGACGCCAACAGGGTAACTTTCCCTATGCTAATTGTTGATTCTGAGAAAACTGATATATTACTTGGCTATGACTTTTGTGAACACTTTCGTTGCACAATTGACTCAGTCAAGGGTCAAATTAACTCATTAGACCTAGGGACCATCCCCTTCATCTCCCCAAAACAGGACTTAGTTAACAACTTAGGCCTCGAGTCCACCGTCATCGTGAAGTCCACAAAATCAAAGGACATCAAGCCCTCCCAGTTGTTTAAGTTTACAGACTTTGTACCCCAAGCGGTTGCCTCAGCCAACGTTCAGTTAGTCAAAGGTGAAGAAAAATTTCCACTTTGGTTTCTGCGTGTCGCCAAATCTACAAAACTGGCACCCCACAGCCAAACAGCGGTACCTGTCTCTACCCTCGGTCTGGATTCTCACAAAGCAGCTGTAATTTCCCCAACCCCACATCTCTTTCGGACAAATGGCCTGACCATCCCACACATCTTAATCTCCAAAGCAACCCGTCAGGTGATGGTCACCAACACTACCAATCAGTTTAAGACCTTGGACGTTAACACCAGAATAGGCAAATTAACAAACCTTGTTGAGGATAGTGACGTTATTCCATTCTCACGGAAGGAAACAACAAATGTGCATCAGATAACCCATTCAACTGATGACGCAACTACTCGTACCGCCAACATAAATTCAATCTCAATTGGCCCCGAGGTAACCCCGGATGACCAGCTTAAATTACGCACTCTTCTTCACGAGTTTTACGACATCTTTGCCTTTCGTCCTGAACAAGTTGGCCGCAGTAAGACCTATAAATTCCATGTGGAAACAGGCGACGCCAAACCGTTTCGTAACCGGCCATTCCCTCTCAGTGACCGTGAACACGAAATTATTGAAGAAAACTGCCAACAACTTCTTAATAAGGGCCTTATTGAGAAAAGTAGTTCTCCTTGGTGCTCTGCTCCTTTCCTGGTCCCTAACCGCGACCATAACGGTGGGATAACATATCGCATGGTTCTGGACTATCGACGTCTAAACGCCATCACACGACCGCACGCCTTTCCTCTTCCTAGGATTGATAGCGTCATCCAAAAACTTCGCGGTTCCAAGTTCATCACCACCTTGGATATGGTTGCTGGATATCATAATATCCCTCTAGATGAAGAAAGCAAAGAAAAAACCGCTTTTGCGACCAGAAATAATCTCTATCACTGGAACGTCATGCCATTTGGCCCCACCTGTTCTCCCTCAGTTTTTAGTGAGATTGTTAGCTTAACGCTCGGACCAATCGTTGATTCCAATCTAGCTGTTTATCTTGATGATATCTGTATTTTTTCTAACTATATCGACACCCAATTAATCAAGTTAAGGCAGACCTTCACCCGTCTCCGAAATGAGGGACTCATGGTAAAGGCCAGTAAATGCAAATTGCTTCAATCCGAAACTAGGGTGTTACGATTTAAAGCCAACAAGCACGGAATCCTGCCCACGGACGAACACATCTCTGGCTTATCTCGGATGTCCCCACCAAAAACCAAGAAGGATCTTCAAAAACTTTTAGGCTTCTTTGGATTTTTTCGCCGCTTCCTTGAGCGTTACTCGATGCTAATCCAACCGTTGCAAAAACTGATACCGCAGGACGTTAAATTCGTTTGGGGCGACGAACAGCAGCAGACATTTGAACTTCTCAAGGACCGCCTCTTACACGCTCAAAGTCTCGCCCACTACATTCCAGGTGATCCATTGGTTATGCACTGCGATGCAAGCATTTTGGGACTAGGCTGTTGTCTCTCAACGATTCAAGACGGCAAGCAGAAACCACTATGCTACATCAGTAGATCACTTAACGACGCTGACAAGAAGTACACCATCAGCGAACTAGAGACACTTGCAGTGGTCTGGAGCCTGCAGAAACTCCGCCCATATGTCTTTGGCTGACACGTCAAAATTTACACAGACCATAGTGCTCTCCCTTATCTCCACAAGGGACCGAAGAACCACCTTCCATCAAAACTCACAAGACTCCTCCTATCATTGGATGAGTACGACATTGAGCTTCACCATGTTCCCGGAAGAGCACAGGTTGTCGCTGACGCCTTGTCTCGCTTTCCTGTTGAACCGGCACCACCGGAAAATCCCAACGCTGTTGACCTTCCTATCCTTACGATCACCGCCGAGGACATCCAAAAGCTTCAAGACTTGGACCCTGAAACTCGAAAACTCAAGTCAAGTTGCCAGCAGGGTCAACTCAAAGGTTGGTTAAAGCATTGCTACCTTAAGAACAACATCCTTGTTTATCATCCACCTAAATCTGAGCAAGCCACTTTAGTCGTGCCTACTGCCATGCGGTCTGATGTTCTACATCAATGCCACTCGCACCCAACAGCATCCCATTTTGGAATTTTTAAAACCATTCAAAGGATCGCCGCACGCTATTATTGGCCTGGGATGAAACAGGATATAGTAGCTTACATTCAAACTTGCAGCCTTTGTCAACAACGAAAAATTCCAAGAACAAAACCGGCTGGACTTCTTCAAAAAATTCCTATCCCCGAGCGACCCTTTTCGTTCATTTCATGCGACATTATGGGGCCATTTTCCCGCACAAAGTGGAATGAGTGCTATATCATCACAGTTACTGACATGACAACAAGGTACCTTGAGCTTCAAGCTCTCAAGGTTGCCACAGCAGAAGAAGTTTTTGGTCGACCGTGTCTTCTTAAGGCATGGTTCCCCAAATCAAATCCTCACAGATTTAGGCACAGTCTTCACAGGAGACCTTATGGCTGAACTTCTTAAACTCTTGGACATAAAACATCTTAGGACAACATTTGCTCATGCTGCCGCAAATGGCGCATGCGAACGACAGCATGCCGTAATCACTGATGCCATGTCCTTCTATGTCAACAACAACAAAAACGACTGGTCTAAGTACCTGTCAGCAATTCAGTTCGCTCACAACACCGCTGTCCATGAAGGTCATCAATTCACCCCACACTACCTTCTATACGGCCACACAGTCACCCTTCCAACCGAAGTGGACCTAGGTTTACCAAGGTTCTGCTTTGTATCAGAATTGGCTGACCGCCTTAAGCAGGCACGTCAACTAGCGGTTGAAAGGCTTACAAGCAAACAAGATGTCCAGGCTAAATACTTCAACCGAAAGCGATCAAACAAACAATACACTATCTATAACGCCAGTCCCGTTTAGACACGAGGACTCCACCTGTAATATCAACCCACAAACCGAGTACGTAATTCACAAAAACAACAAAGAACTAATCTCTCTTACTGGCAAAATGATCGATCGCTGCATTCGAAGTTCGCAGCAGCTATGTTATGTTTCGAAATACCACACTACTACCACGAGTAATCTCAACTGCCTTGAGTCTTCCCTACTACGGCACCAATCCATATCAAAACTAAAAACCGCATGCCCATTCACATGTTCTCGGTCTTCAAGCCCTAATGAAAAAATCATCCAGTTCTCACCAAGTCGATTCGGAATCCTAAACGTTAACGGACCCATCACACTAAGCTGTCCCAACAAAACCACTATTACTCACCAGATGACACGGTCGTATGGTCTAATTGAAGCAAGTCGAAACTGTGGTTGTGTTCTGACAACCCCAGAAAATATTTTGGAACCAGACTGGCCTTGCCTTAAACAACAAACGGATACCTACATACACCATGTTCTACCGGCAGCGTGGTCAACCCAGACTGAAAACGCCGTACTCTCGCATCACTCCCTATTCTCTAACTTCAGCTCTGTATTCCATGAAAATTGGCAGGACGAGGTCCCAACACTTAACCTTTCCGCGACAACTCATGAGCTATATGAACTTCCGTTGCATATAGAGGCAGGATCTAAGCTATCTTATTTAATCACCATCATCGTTTTAATTGCTATAATATGCCTTTATCTCATTTACAACAAAATACGGAAACTTAACACCTCGGCCTTGATAGGTACTGTGCTAGCAGCTATCATGCCAGGCGCACATGCAGCGCCTACTACATCCACCGTTATACCAGAAGCCACCCTGGTTATACATATAACTGAACTTCTCCTTTTAGTAGCGATAACCATTATTGTGGCCTACTTGTTGATGACAATAAAAAATTCCACCACGTTGCACTTATTAGATAAGGCAGCATGGACAAAAGGAAGGGCAAAGATTTCTGTCATAAACGATGACAAGCCAAATTCGGCACTATCCATTGAACAGCGTTTTGCAAAGAAAAAAGACCCCAAGCAACCTAATTAAAATGCTTTATCCTAATTTTAATTAACTCACTCTATCCATTTTCCTTTCATTCCGACATAACTTTCCACTCAAGCCACTTTATCCTAAACTCATCTCCGAATATCAAACGAAATTCCACAATGAATCCTAGTGACACAACCTTTGCGAGGTCAGACGACCTTAACCTTCCTTCCCCCGACAATTACGAGTTATTACTCGACAGGCAATCTGAATCCACTTCTCCCCATTTGCCTCCTTTTGATCTAGACGAGATAGTGGAAATATTCTTCTCCAAACTGGAGTCCTCCAACCCAACATTGCCTCCACCGGCATCCCCTATGGGACCCCAACCTTGAACAAGCAAGACGTCACTTGCGGTAGTCGAGGATCCTGACGACCTGGCCGACCCCAGCTTTTTACCCGTATATATTGTAATCACCAATAAAAATCTCGGAAGTTTTTTTCCGGGCTCGTCCGCACCGTTTCCGGCCTATGAGCCGTTAGATCTTCAACACCCCCAGGCTGACATTTTTAATCGCAGCAAACGCCCTTCCTTGTTTTTCATTGAAAAACAAGTGAATTGGGTGCTCAACGAGTCTCTGACATCACGGATTAGCCCCCTTCAACGCGATGGATTCCTTGCAGGTCTCCACGCAACCATCATGATTACATTATATATGTTGAACGGCAGGATAAACAGCTTTCTCAACACCATAAGGGTAAGCATGTTTAGCATTGCTTCCTACCAGTTTGCGGATTATAACGTCATGGACGAAAGTCCATTCCTGATAACCGCAGTGTATCTCCCCAACATCCAAGCTAAAATCATTACACTTGTCCAAGAAGCATTCATGGAAATCCAAGGTTTCATCACAAAATCTAACAACCGCGAATTTCTGGCTGTCCAGAAACAAAAGTTAAAACCGGCGATGGATGCCATAATCTTGGGGATCCAACAAGTCCTTCAAGAAAATATGTATATAGTGGAAGAGTTAGCAAAACATCGACAACTTTTTCCCCAAAGTGAATACGACGAAGAAATCCAGCTGGGGATTTTCCTCCGAGCATCTAAACAAGCTCTGACTTTGTTTTGCTATTCCATACCTGCATGCTATATCTATACTCCCTTCAATAGAGAGATTCCGCAACAACAACACCAATAAACAACTACCTAAACAATTCACCAACGCATCGTCAACAAAAGTTTTCCCTACTTACTCTATAAAACTATTGTCCTCTTGTCACTCCGTCTTCATTCTCTTCTTGCTCTTCCTCTAACTTGACCAAAGTGTTAAAGTGGTTACAATATAATTTCCCCAGTTCCATTTTTTCTAAAAACCAAAAACTACAATCATGACCGACAAACGCGATTTCTGGGATTTATCCCGTCGTGACCCCATCCGTGATAGACAAATAGCGGCTCTGTATGAGCTTTATTTGTTTATGGCCGTTGCATACCAAAGTTTACACCAGTCCAACTTGCAACCCGGGCGACGACAACAGTTTGCTGGATCCTTCACTTTCCTCCAGGAGATTGTCCGTTACATGCAAATGGCCCGCCGCATCCCGATGGCAAGTCCTCCTTCGAATCAGAACACAACACCACCCCAAGGCCCCTCTCGTCAGAGACACAGATCAAACTCCGTTTCTGGCCGTTCACGTACACACTCAAGGTCTCCTCTTCACGTTGGGAGCAGCCAATCCGCTGAGCCGCCTGCTTCTCCAGCTTCCTCCTCCAATACAGTTCCAATCCCTAGAGGACCAATCCTGCAACAAAACAGGTTAGAATCAAACATTTCTAAAAAGGTACCTGTTTTAAGATTGAGACTTATAAAAAAAGTAAACTCACTCTCCATGAACCCATATTTAATGACAGTCCAACCAGACCGTCAGCGTCCACAACATTGGTAACTCGATCCGTGGATTTCCAATCCGTTACAACTCATTCGTCAACCTGTGAAAATCAACATTCATCTTCAGCCAACCTCGCGACCAGTTCCGGAACCAATACCAAAATTAACTCACCAAAGCCAACGGTACAAGTCCTCCCACGCCCATCATCGTCATCCCGCACTAGAAGTCCATCCGAACGGCGCCGAGTCTCCTTCGACTACACACCACGATCCCCTCCAGCAAAACGTACACGACCCTCAAAAAAGTGTTTTCGCTGCGAAGCTAATTCGCATGTGTTTGATCAGTGCCCCTACAAATATAGTACCCGGTACCCTAAGTGCTATATATGTCAGCGCTTAGGGCACCTAGCGGTACAATGCGACGAACGTCGCCGTCATCGTCATGACTCTTCTACAGATACGGATTAATTTACAACTTGGCCCTAACAACAACGATACCCCAAATCCACAACATAAAAATTCTACACGTTTCAACCACATTACATTAACTCTCTTACCTGTGCACACCTGTGAGCACACCTAAGCACCTTTGTGTTGTTTCTGTTTATCTCTCTTTTCTACACAATATCGTTCATCATCTCTGTGTTAACTTCACTCACTTACTCACTTGTATTCTCCTGTAATACTTTCGTATCTACCACTTTTCTAATTTTTGCATTTAAAAATCAACAAAAAACCACAAAACCCATAAAATGCTGCTGTACATAATTTAAAACTACTTTTACCATCATTACTATTGTCTTTTCATCGTCACAAAAAATTACAAAAAAAAGGTTCTCGTAAATTGTTTATATATGTATATATCTATATCAACATTTACTACTTATACTATACTGTGTTTAATACGCACACATAAAATGCGTTTCGCCTTGACCATGTAAACGCACATTCTGTTGCACATTTACGCTCTACTTTAATAATATAGGCTACTGCGTAGCACTACTTTTAAGCTTTAATAATATATTATGCATTTCAATCATCAGATGATGTACCAACGCACGAAATCTTCCAGTTCAGTGTCGCAGTGTTTAGTTGCATTAACACGTACATCTTACGCTTGTGAGGACACAAGCAATTTATCCAACGGGCATGTCACATTATTATGTACAAGGTACAACAACATAATGTATACCTATATGTAAATAGTATGTAAGCAGAAAAGTTTACACTCTCCAATATTACCAGTAATAATGTGCATGCTTAAAACTACCTTATATTGTTTGTTTAACAAATAGCTCTAAATATATATAACTACCTAATCTCAACAAACTCTTATACCTACGCATCAACAAGCGTAGCTTTTCCACTCTTACAAATATATCTGTACCCTTAAATTAAGTGTCTTCAAAACATCAACACTACTCCTAGCCTAGACGTTAAGTACCCAACAAGTTATAACACCTATTTTTATTCCATGGAAGTATTCCATTTCATTAGTATAAATAATGATGCCTTTCTCCTAATAAAGATCATTCTACTCATTGCAGCCTCAAAAAGCTCTCTCTCTCTACCTTCTTTTATCACGAGCATAAAGCTCAAATGATGAACATTTCATTTCATCAAATCATCTAAAAACATAGCAATAATAATAGCATATGTTACAGTATCTATGCAAACACATTTACAAGTGCATTTGACAGAAATGATGAAAGTGTTTTTCTGTTCAAACGAGTTACCAGCTATCTGCAATTTTGTATATGGAATGTGGATAATATTTTATGCACAAAGATTAAAACATCAAGTACTATTTAACAGCATATTTTTTAAAATTGGTCGAAATTAAAATCAATATTACAATTGGTTAAATGGACTCATTTACACTCTCTGGATTTGAACATCATATAGGTATGAAAAATACATGCCATATAATATACACATGTGCTTTTGGCATTGGGGTGTGCTTATTTATCCGAAATTAAAAGCTCGTACACGTCATCATGAATAGCCTGAGAAGGGTCAACCAACTCAAAAACTCTTTTGTATCCCACGCTCTCCATAAATAATTTCACGTCGTCCTTATTGCCTGGTCTAACTTCCACACTGATTAGCTGGAAAGAAAAAAAATCAACAAGGTTATCTTCGAAATCATATCTGACTTCCGTTTCCTTGAAATTATTAACGAGAAACCTGAATTTGGATGCGATGGAATGGAATCGTCTTCAGAATATCCAGTTCCACACCCTCCACATCCAAACTGAAATAGTCCACCTGGTTCACCCCTATTGCGTCCAGGAGCATTGAGAGGGGATAACAATCAACTTCGAATTTTCTTTTTCCATCATCAACTTTTCCAAGCACTTTATTTTCAATATGACTTCCAGCATTCCAACGCTGATCCCCTTCCAGTGCCGTTGACATGACCATTTTTGTTGCAGTGGCGGATGTAGACAGACAGACGTCAGCAACCCAGGCGCGTCTGTTTCGAGCTCTTAACACCGCCTGAGGAACTGGATCTGCTTCAATCAATAGTCCTGTCCAACCGAAATTTTGCTCCAGCAGCAACGTGTTGGAAAGGGCTTTCCCGTCAAAAGCACCGCATTCAATGAAAAATCCATTTGTCTGGAAAACAGCACTATTTCAAATTAATCGAGAAAGTAGTGCCAAAAATTGAGTTGTGTGAATATAAACGTCTTACTTTGTTTCCTAATCTGTTAATTATATAATGTGACATTCGCTGCTTCATATTTTTCCACAGTGGAGCCCAGGATGTATAATTGGTCGGAACACTTGGATTATGTGGGAAAAGATGATGTTGCCGTATGTGATGTATTAATTCGTCCTGTAAGTTCACTTTCCCAAATACTACTGGGTAGCACCGGAAAACGAGAAACAGGACGAGTATGCCGCATGCGACATACGCCATGTCAATGAGAGAAAGTGATTTGTGTTTGCGATTCATGGTAGCTGTAATTTGTAGGAACGATTCAATGAGTCAAGAATAGAATCAGAATTAATAGAGAAATAGCTCAGAAAAATATGAAGTTGATTCGATGGAATGCATCAATTTACTGCAAGCATTTCATAACTTTGAAACACAAGCTAAAATTCTTTACTGCACAATTGAACTTTTGGGCTACGTTCATGGAATAGATGGCTTTAAACCCATATTTGCATTCACTTATCGTTATCAGGTTGAAATGCAACCGAAGCTTAGTCACGTTTTATTTGATCCGTTAATTTTGTCATTTTGAACATTCCGTGAGAAATGTACCCATGTTTGTGTCACAGACAATGCGATACGCTACAACAATTTATCGCCTGGCATAATGATACTCAATATCATATTTTTCGTACAACGAGTACCTCTTCAGTGTTAGAGGAATTATTTTTATTATCATTTTTTACTCAAACTTTTAGTCAAAATTTAGATGTCGCCAAGTACAAATTACGTCAGTCCACAACGCGAATGACTCATTTGCCAATGGTCGCTATTACACTATGTATAAAAATTTACTGAGGAAATGTGAAAATGGCTACATTTTATTAAGATAATTTTGACAAACACTTAGTAGAAAAGATGCATGTACTCCATATTTCCACCAATATATCAGAGATACAATATATAATAAATGCTCAATGTATTGCGTAAAGTAATTCTGTAAAATTTGTTCTGCTAACATAAGACGTCTACTGGCATCTTCATCAATCCAGGCATAATTTTATGACAAAGTTACATCGTCTTCACTAAAATGATGTAACGATTTTTGACAGAAGTGTTTCGATTCAATTTCGTACTAAAGGTCCGTCGCAAGCTGGGATATGAAATGTGACTGGACGGTTTTAAAAAAATACGTTGCATCACTTACGCACGTATCGATGAAGCTATAAAATGAATGATGTAATTGATGAAGCAAGTCAAACAATCAGAAGAAAAGCTAACACAAATGCTATATGGATTTCTAAAAATTCAATATTTATAAGTACATATATGACATGGTTGTCACTTTTGATACATTCACTTAATATTTTATGACGATGCTATATCTTACTTAATGGAAACCAACCACCTCAAAATCAGGAAAATGCATGTAACGTGGTTCCTGTGGATTGGAACCACATTGGTACATTTCATAGCCATGTCTGCTTTATACATGTGTACGTATGGGAAGGAAGGTTGGACAAACAACGCTAAAATAATTACCTTAGCCAAAAAGCGTTTCTCAATGTATCAATTAACTAATTAGCCAGGACGACTACAGGCTCTGCTACTTTTCATCTTTTATCAATCTTCAACTGTTGCGTGTCGTCGACAAAGGTGCTGAGTTTTGAGATAAAGTACAAGTGGTACCGTACAGAGTGAACATGCTAGTAGATAACCTAAGGGTTCCACTGGAAATGTTTTATTTCATTTTCGTTTCACCATATCAATTACCTATTTTTCCCGGCAAGGAAAGCAGCGACGCAGAAGTCGACACCGAAAGAATAAAAAAGTGGCTTCCCCAGAAAATTATGTGTGGAATTCTTACATTTACAAGCACATGCTGGTACATCTGGACGGCAACGATAAACATGCCAACTGACACGTCAAATCCCATGACGCATTTTCAAATTGTTCTAGACACTGTTCACCACACTCACAGATTTCTCATCATAAAGTTTTTGTGGTTTGACCAAAACAAAGTGTCAGAAATTGTTGAACTACTTGAGCGTTTCGAAAAGGAGAACCCGTCAAATTCCACATTTCGTGGAAGTAAATCATGCGTCCGTGTTTTTTGTTTGTTTTACATTTGCATGGCTGTAAAATCTGGAACGAGGCAGGCCATGAGTTTTAACTCTGGCTCGACGGCGGTTACCGTATTTGCAATGGTGGCGTACGTGCACTCGTTTCTCATTATTTGCTTCGGATATCTCTCCCTTTTGTTGTTATTCCTTGCATTGCGATCCGTGACCAAACGATTTTCAAATTTTCTTCAAAACAACAAATTCAGCGCGAAGGATCAAGACGGGATACTACTTTGGGATAAAATTGAGAGCCAACTTGTGAGCACTCGTCAACTGACCGATACAGTAAACGCGTCACTGGGACATTTGTTTACTTGTTTGGTGATTCAAACGGTACTGTTTTTTGCCATTGGAACGGAAAGGACAGTTGTGGATGAGGAGTACTATAATCGAGGGGGCATCTGGGAATTCGTTTTCTATTTTGGACTGGCTTCGATAATGTTCATATTTATTGCTGGAATAGGTCACAACATGGGCGAAATCAAAAATTGGCTTTCAGTAGCCGAGAACAGGAGACTTGTTCAGCCTCCCTGGGATTTAGCATTTCTCTTGGATCAGGTCAACTATAATCTGGTAGCAGTAAAAGCTAGTAACGTGTTTCCGATCACATATGGAGTCTTAACGAGCGTGAGACATGCTAATAATATGTACAAATATAACAGAAATTAAATAATATGGAATAAGTATATTTCACTTTAGCATTCGTTTTTATCACATTAAGATGATGACCACAATGGCGGCATACTTCATCATTGGAGTGCAAACGCGTACGTCCGGGGAAATGTGCCGAAATTGTTCACCTGTCGGAACAAACATATCGTCAGGGACTGATCGGATCAATTAGAGAAACACAATTAGGTAGCAATGCAAGAAAGAATACTAGCTAGTTCATTATCATAATTGCTTTCAATACAAATGAGATAGTTAGCTTAACTCATGAGCTAATGGTAAGGGTAATAAATTAGACGGTCACGCCGCTTATAATGACAAATTATAGTAATTTTACTCAACATTATTACATCAACATACGTTTTGTCAGAAATGAAAAACGAGAGGTAGCTATATAAATGGAAACACAAAAGGTATTATGCAATGCAATTTATGCTTTTTGCTAATATGCAGACGTTGTCGATCGCTAATTATTGTTCTGTGACTTCTTACCTGATCATTTATGTCGGTTGTCAAACTTAAATGACTGTCAAACTATAATATGTGTCAAACTAAAAAATGACTAAACTGTCGAACTGTAATATGCGGTGGTGTTACTATTTTTAAATGATGATGATGGTTACCTGACCACACATTATTGCGTAACAAAGAGCTGGCTTACTTTTGTTGTTGATAATGGTCACGGTTAACTGTCTTGCTCTTTTACCACCACTGGACAACACGGACGACGCAATGGGCGGATTCCTTCCAACTTCCTTCACTGGCTAAGGCACTGATGATGATGATAGTAGTTAGTTATGCACAGGTGGGATGTTATAGATGACAACAATAATGGTTACAAAAATGTACACATTGGCAGGGTTACTAAATAATATTTTTCACGAATTTATTGTCACTGCATAATCACTCGCTATGCACATATTTTTTACTTCAACTTTAATTGTCGTCATACGACATACTGATGCTGATAACAGGGAAAAATTTAATTTTAATTGTAGATCGAAGAATAACAACATGAACAACGCCTACTCCCTAACCTCCTTCCTCAAGCCAAGAAACAATAATCTGTCATCTCCTTCTTCTCTCCTGCTTCCTTACTCCACAAAACATATGCTTACTATTTTCCCATTTACTTTTGCAGGGAACTGAACTCTCCTCCTCTCAAAAATAACCGTCTCAGCGTACCCACATACTCAATACTTGAGTACGTACGCATACACACATAAATACAGTTAACTAACTGCTCCTTCTCACACGGTAAATATGTAATTTTTGATTCCAAACATGATGGCGGATGTCAACCAGCTACAAAGTCTCACTGGGTCCTGCTCGAACAGATATCTACCCAGATATAGAGAATACAGCAACATACCATCTGCAAGTCGAAACGTTACCTGGTAGCCAATGGCAACATTGACCGCGCCAGATAGTATCCGAATGGCGTGGAATTTGCATACAGTTTTATCTGCATCTGCTTTTGAGTGTCCTTCGACACGTTCGTATGTAATATTTTTATGTCAATAATTGTGCCAGTGATTTTTTTCGTGTTACAGCCATGCACTCACTTTTCGAAACAACAGGATCGATATCGCTGATCCGCTGTCCCTTGGCGATTGCCGCGGCAAACTTCCGTGTTGGGATCCATACGGTAAAGGCATATACAATAAAACAGACGTTCCTGAAGCGTACCACAACCCGACTGTTTGAATGAAACAAACCAAATGCAAAAATATTGGTAAAACGTTTCAATTTAATTTCAGTAAACCCACCTCATATAATTTGCCAGATACATAAGCACTGCTAAGGCAAAATCTGAAGTCGTGAGTTGGTTCAATTGTGATGCGGTCGGGCCACTGCGTTGCGAGCAGAGAACAAATACATATTTGGATTGTAGTGTGAGTTCACGAAGCCATAATGACGAAGTCCACTTTAAAACAATATTATCGACAGAAAAGTCTCCTCCGATTAATATCAGAAGCTCGAAAAATGTGAAGCAACGGTTCAATATGTACAGACATCTTGCACGAGTGGTCTAATGGATTATCAAAATGATACAACGTGTTATTGTATCGCGCAGTATATTTGTGCTTTGTAATATAATTTTTTTTAAATCATGCATTTCCATATACCATCCAGATCGTTTACCTTTGGAATTATAGTAATCACTTTCAAATTGTCTTGGCTATTAAACGAAGTTTGTCTGAACGTCAATAGAGAGTAAGTAAGATAGCAAAACATTTCTAGAATTTTCATACATGTCTTTGGATTATCTTTCGCAGCTGCCATATCATTTTCCAGGCGATCGCATAAGTTGGCAGTTAGCACGAATATCATTAATATGTGAAGAAAGGCACATACGACCTGTTCAAAACATAACATCGCTTATCCATATATACTTTATTAAACATTGCAGCAGATTGAGCAGATTATCTGAAGGCTTCAAGCTTACCTGCTGTCGCCTCGAAACCTTCTTGAGGTAGCGTCGTGTGACATTACCAGAATAGTTCCGGCTTTGCATTTTGGAAGATGACATATGTGCATTTTTATTAATAATTGCATACACGAAACTTCCGGTAGTTTTTTAAATCCTGGTTTACACCCGTCCTTACTATCTATGTTATATACGAATCGTGCCGTTGTAAAGGGAAAATGCAGTATACGTGGCTATGGAAAAGAAAAAAAGTCGACGAACACAATGTAACGGGTTGTGCATTGCGTTTCACGAGAATAAAGTACGGACTTTCAATAGCGCAAACAAATTTGTGTATTGATTTAACTTGAACGCGAAAATTGTTCGACTTCAATGCGATGGTGTAGGTACATATATTCTTTTTCCAGTAAGCTGCTCACATTCTACTTGATACATTCGCAATTATGATTGAATTTAATAGAAAAAGCAACAGTTACATTACGTTCTACATCAGATCAAATCATGTATACAGACAAGCAGAAATAAATCCGTTTTTTGCATTGAATGCACTCGCATGTTCCAAATTTTTCCGACACCCAATATAGACTGCAGTTATATAAAGTGAACATATTGCAGTATTATGTCGAATGTGTTCACTGTAAACACATTTAGTTTTATTGATTACTTAACCAATTCAACGTGTTTATGGATTTTCCGACAGATTACAACAGTTTGGTGCACATTAGGTAGCATCAAAATGATTTATATTAAATATTTATTTAGTCAGTAATTAATGGTGGTGTATTAAGTAGGCTTGCCATGATATATTATTCTTGATTTACGTGTGATGGCTCTACCTTAGTTCCGCATTTACTCTCTTACGGGTACTGCATGCAGATGACAAAGATTGTCACCACGAAACTGAAATACTGACAAAGACGAAAACATTTACCAAGCTTTTTTTGGATGAGCATGAGAAAAACAAGTACATTTCACATACCGCGCCCAAAAACGAATATGTAACCGTGAACATTCCGTTTCCTCTTATTCCGACAGAATTTTGACTTAACAAATATAATACCAGGTTACCTTCGTGCGGAGGGACAGCATTTAGATTGTCCCCTTCCATCAGCCATGATCCTATAGCACGGCTCTAGTCAATGGTAGAATTTGCAAACACATTTTTTGCCAGCACTGTAAAAAAAGCATTTAAATGGAAATGGTACAACAAATCCCAATTTTATATCTTACCCGTTCACTGATATCAGCAAATATGTAAATTGTGACTGTAAATGTGATGGCTGTTGACAGCCAGTTCAGAATCCTCAGCGGATTTCGTTCCTTGAGTAACCAGCCCACGTAGAGGGAATAGAACAGGATGCCGCCCAAAAGTCGGGACAATACGTGGCCACCAATTGCAATGTTGATTGCGTCGGAGAGTTTCCGAATGGCTTGAAATTTTTTATATAAGTTTATCCAATGCTGCGATTGAGTAATCCGTAGACCGGTTTCCGATGTTTCCATGTTTATAATCGTGGCAGGGACTGGCCTCTTAGTTGCAATAATGCATTCAGTGCTATTGCCAATAGACGCAATTCGATCCTCCTCAGTATCCAGCAATTTGGCAGAGACTTCTGTCTCGAGACTATGCGATGTAATCCACAAGGTCACTCCACAAGAAGGATATTCGTGAAACGTGGCAATACCCAGCTGCTCAATGGAAATAAATCAAACTTTAAAAAATGTTGGATGTTCCATAAAACATTTCATTTTTTTACTGTTCCGGCCTCATATAATTTGCTGGTAACATGATCAACGCCAACATCACATCCGTAAACGTGACCTGATTCAGCTCGATTGGGGGAAAACCTTTACGTTGGGACGAGAGAAAGAATGCATATTTTGATTGACTGATTAATTCATGAAGCCATAAGGAAGGTGTCCATTTGAAAAGCATATTATCGGCCGCAAAACCACCTCCAATCAACAGCAAAAACTGTAAGATTACGAACCATCCGTAAAATATGTAGAGAAATTTGGGATGAGTGATCTAATGTATCACCGTAAATCAAATACATGGTGTCCTGCTATCATGCAAAATATTTAGATCTCACAAAACGAATCTACTCACCAATTTGCTTTTCCCTTCCAGATAATCTGTCTCCGGAATAACAGTAATGATGTTCTGATAGTCTTCACTATTGAACCAAAACCGTTTAATTGTCAGCAAACAGTACGCAACGTACCGAACGATATCAATCGCATCCAAATATGCCTTAGGGTTATTCGTTGCATATTTCAAACCTCTCTCCATTCGCTCCCTAATTTCCGTAATTATTTCTATAATAGCCAAGATGTGAAGAGACGCACAAGCAACCTGATCAAAAGCACGGGATATTTTCTTATTTACCACGATATTTTCTGCAAAATTGAAATTGCGCATACCTAAAACTTACCTGTTGCGGCCTCCAAATTTTCTTACGATAGCGCGCAGTAATATTTCCGTCGCTTACAAAATGGAAGGGACATAGTCCAAGGTAATACGTAAATTTAAAGTATAATATGATGATATTCGCTAACTTCAGCCGTTTTTTAAGGGTTAAGTTTGCTTGCTGAACGCGCTTGCTGAATATATTGAATCTCATTTTGCTAACATCGGCAAGGATTTTTGAAGTATTTTATTCAACTTTTTAGCATAATATTTGGTTGGAGAAGACTGTAGCATCATCTTGACGAGGCCTGAAATGTACTAATCGTAACTTTGCATAGCCCGACTTGGATTGGTCCTTAACGAAATGGAGCAAAAACCAAAACATAAGTACATACAATTGAGATAATGGGGCTATAAAAATAGAGCCATTTGGAATTGTAAAACATACAAAATGATGACATTACAGGTTATAGATTTGAAAGTATTTTGGTTGACAAATCAATAATGGCACGCTTTCTCGCCTAACATACTTTGTGAAAATTTTAGGATAATTTTTAAATCGATATTCGGTAACGTGCTTATGGTCCCAAGCGGACCAAAGTGAATTCAAGGCATACATCAATAAATAAAAGCATCAAGGAAAAAAGTTTACACAAACGTTAATTACGTTTCACTGGAGTGAAATGGTTTACATGTCAGTGAATTCTAGAAACGGATATCCTACGACACGAAATCCAAAAGAAGAAATACAACCACATGGAATGCTAGGACAGAAAATACCTTGCACGACAGAAAAACATAAAAAATATACACTGATTAACTGCTATTTTCTACGTTTCACTGATTAAATTTCGTCAGCTCTTTGGCAGTTGGTTTTGTGTAGCCCACCGTGCGCTCCGCCATCCTTCAAATTGATAAATGGGAATTTCGGGCCTCGGAAAAATCGCTACTCCTCCGTGATTTTTTATCCGAATTTTATGATTAATAGGTCAAATGGAAGTCGATGAACTGTTTCATACTGATCCGGTGACACAGTTGTAAAAAAATTAATGTAAAATTTTATTTAATGTAAAATGTAAAGATATCTAGGACGAGTGACCTTATGGATTATCAAAAAAATACTGCTAATCATTATATGGAGTAATATGTTAATGCGTTTTCGAACAATGCACTCACCCATTTACATATTCCCTTCAGATCCATTGTCAGCGGAATTACAGTAATAACCTTTAAATAATATTGGCTATTTTTATGGGATTTAACGACTTTGGAGGACATATTCTTGATTATTTTAACGTTTATTCAGTTGAAGTTTCGACTTCTAGCTAAGTCTTCATCAGAACAATAACAGTATAACAAAGAGTGAAAAATATCTTGACATAAACTTAAATGTGTAAAAAACATTTAATTATTTATAGTGTTAGTTATTCTAAAACTTTCATGCCTGAAATTGTCCTTGGAGATCTTGTACTTGAATTTGAAAAACTCCACTAGTCTTGAGGACCATATAGGGTGGATCCGTACTCCGTTGTTGTTGTTCATTTTCTTTGGAACAGCTCGAATGTATAGGGCTTCTTTTATTTTGCGGAGATTAATTTTAGGTTCAAACTCTAAAAGTCGGATTCCTTTAATAGTATGTCCCGTCCGAGAGATGTGCGTTGCAGCTGCTGAATTGGGGTTGTCATTGCGTATATCTGCCAGATGTTGATTGAAGCGTTCTTCAATTCCTTTTCCGGATTCTCCAATATACATGTATTCGCATGTACTGACAGTAGTGGAATCTTCGCATTCAATTTCATAGACTCCAACTATGGATTTCTTCTTGTTTGTTTTGAAATTCGAAAGAATGGTATTAAGTTTGATTCCAGGAATGTATCATATTTCAACGTCCATGGCGAAACGTAAGAATCTTGCTATTCTGTTGGACGTTTTCCCAAAAAATGGAAGAATAACACGTGGTTTCATACTATCTTCGTCTTTTTGTTTATTCCTTTCTTCCACTGACATCAGTCTTCTATTCTCCTCCTTCTCCTTCACTCTCTGCAGCCGTTTGATTAGCAGTCTTTCTGGATATCCGCGATTTTGTAACATTTTAAATACATTACAAATCTCTTCATTTACATGTGTTTCGTCACAAACTCTCAAAGCACGAGTGAGTAATGTGTCAATGACTCCTAGTTTGTGAGCTTGAGGATGGACGGAATTGTACATGAGATATGGCTATTCAACCAAAATCTTTTCAACGTCAATAGGGAGTAAGTAATGAATCAAATGGTTTCTACAGTTCTCAGATAGGTTTTTGGATTATCTTTCGCAGCTGTCATGCCTTTCTCAAACCGTTCTCGAACGTTTGCAATTAGTACAAAGATTACTAATACGTGCAGAAAAGCACATGCAATCTGTTTAAAACATGACACAATTTATACGGATTTACCATATTAAACATTGTAGTAGATTATGTGTATGATTTACGCCTACCTGCTGTGGCCTCCATACTATCTTGCGGAAGCGTCCGATAACATCCACGTCGTACACAAAATAGAATTGGCTTGGCCCATGGTAGTATGCAAATTTAAAGAAAAATCAAATTATATTCGCCAACGACGGGTCATGGAAACTGGTGGCGTATTTCTTGTTGAACGTGCCCGACTAGATTGAGTTGCATGGTGGTATTAATAAGTAGAATGTGGAATATAGTACACCTGTTATCGACGCTCAGTATGATATGACCGGTGATGCGGGAGTGGTTTGGGTTGCAAGTTTAACTAACTTGACAACTAAAAGAACTGACGCAAAGCAGGACGATATTTACTTTCAAACATTAACTTTTATTTCATTCAACTTTAACAATTTAATTAAAAATTCAATCCAAATGCATTAACTACAATTTAGATACTTTTAACAATTACTCACGCCGTGGGGCCCTTTGCCTTACACGGTCTTATAGAAAACCTAACTTGACGGAACTCAGCCGACCCTGACTTACTGACTTGAGCTTACGACTGGAACAAAGATGACAACTGGCGCGGCTCCTTATATACCCCGAATTTTCCTCTTTTCCAGATGACCTTTTGGTGACCCCTTCTCCAACACGCAGCCGACGATCCGTTGTCACAAACAAACTAACAACAACTTTCCTTGACTACTACGCTAATTACAACGAAGGCTTATCCCATGTTATTTTCTATGCATAACAACGACTGACCTTTGACCATAATTTTGACTACTTGCGAGACAGTTGAGAACTCTAGTTTTTTGCACACATATTCATCTACATCTAGTACATGATATTACAAAGTTTCAAAGCGCTGTTGTAAAATTCACAATAATTATGGCTATAATTATGACAACATCCTCAATAGCAATTCGTGTAACGTAGGCACCGAGTTGCTACGTATGGTTGCAGAAGAAAGTGATTGAGACTGAGATTTGTTTTTTATTTGAAAATTTGATATTAATCTGCACCGGAAAATTACGTACCAACTCACCTATTTATTAGCTATATAATATTTGAAACAGTAGAATGGAACATGAATGACCGAAAGCGGAGAACATAATATTGAATGGATTGAACGTGGGATAAAGAATAACCTTGGCACACCGCACGGGGAAATGATACCACTTATCATTATGTAATAATTATTTCATTTCCTTGTAGGTGTTTTTCCGATGTTGTGTTCCAATACATCAATTTCTATCAGCTCAGTTGGGTTATCCAGATGTATTCACTGATTAATTGGCCGGTTAATTATATCAAATGTATTCGGTGACGACTTACAGTTATAAGTACAGGTGGTAATGCATCCATAAATATGCGCTACGCGCGGCGACAGCAAAGAATATTTTTGAACATTTAGCATCCTCAAGTGTATATAGATAACAAATATCATATTATTAAATTTTGTACTTCTAGCTCCATTTACTGGGAACCGAGGCCTCGAAATGCCGAATGATTTACTACAAGATCTCCTTCACCATAGTATGCGCTGAGAAACCTTTATGTCGCAGCATCGTAAGGTTAACACGCCTTTCAAGTGAACCGTATTCCTCTAGCACAGTTGTTGTGGATATAATGCTCCAAAATATTTGAAATACTTTTTAACCCTAAAGCTTCCGGAAATACCTGTTTCAAGATTCCCCCAACCTCACCATTTAAGGATTGCCTGCTGAGGTAATTATTTATTCATCAAAATAGTTTCTTAAGCTTCATTATACTTCAGCTTAATGGTTCTTCTGACAAATTTATTTTTCCAACCTAACGGTTTTATACAACGTAATAATATTTCATCCTAATTATTATCTCGACAAAATTGTTTTTTCTATCATAATTGGATTTCCAGTAGCCGTAAACGTTCAAGCACGAAACTATTTCGTGACGAGCTGCAAATATATTACATGCTTTAAGGTTTAGGTTGAAACTAAACGTCGACTACGATCACATCCAAGTTAGTGTTGTTAACCCGATAAAATAAATCAAACAGCTCATTTCACACAAGAGCAATTCTAATCAATTTTGCTAGCATTTGTCTCACGAAGTTAATATTTCTTCTAAGCAAACTAACTTTTTTTCATGTCCATTGCTTCTTATGAAGATAATTACTTTCAAGTTATAATTACGACACGCAACGATATAATGCGCATTGTGTCTTTTGAGACCAATTCAAATTTACTTGCTGGTGCTTTGGAGAAGAACATGCGTTGTTTCCATCGACGCTTTCAAGAACAAACTTGTTTAGCTGTGTATAACCAAATAGTCCATCGCAATATTTCTGGAACATTTTACATATTTATTGACTCGTACAAGTTCAGCGGGTGACATCAAATCTTAAACCATTACTTTTTTTACATATAGTCGTGGTGGATTGTTGCCGAAATAGCATTATTCTGTGTACATACTGGAAGACGCAATAAGTGAATAGTTAATTTGACGTCTTAAATGTGCTTAAGACTTAAGCTTTTAGCGTACACTAACTAGCCGCTGACGTACAACTACTTTTGCTTAAAAACTGGATATTAAAACCGAAATATTGGAATTTGCTGGAATATTCCTTCCTTATTCAACATCACTAATTCAATGTAATTATATTAAACGTAACAGAAAAATAGGTATGTCTCCGAAAATGAGTATTGTGGGCGTCATCGCTGCGTTTTTCTTTACGCCAGTTATATCGATAATCCTCAAACTGGAGCCTGCAATATCAGCATTCAAAAGTTGCATGGTTGAGATCATTATGGTCGAAACTGAGAACGAACACGGTTTTCGCAATGCTAACCAAATGTACTTAAAAGGTCAATATGAATATAGTCCTGTGAGATTCCCTGTAATCTTATCGATTTACCGGTACAGAAAGACAAGAGACATGGGCAGGTTCTATTGCAACTATAACACCGTATACGACATTGACAAGGGTTACGAGGTTGCGAATTTTCCTCAATCGTTCAGCATATATCAGCATCGGCTCTTGTGCATTGCGCACATTTACGTAAATCCAAAGTCATGTGTCCGATGGACTGTGCCAGGCTACACTAGACATCCAGAATACAAGTCAATCGTTGAACAAGCGTTGCCGTGGATACTGCACAGGCGCAGCGGGATGATGATGTTGCCGATACAAAATTCAGGCAGTGTGTCAAGACACGAATGGTACTTTATAAGTGTGCGACGGGGAGATATTGCTCAGCAGTCATTTCAAGATGATTTGATTTACAATCTGGACATCATGGAAGGTCCGATGCATTATATCAATCTACCCATTAAACTTATATTTAAAGTGGAACGACGCAATGTGTCGTTCGAGACAGTACTACAAGTATCCGAAGTGTACTTTGCTTTACGCGATCACCTAATCACATCCAGAATCAACAAACTGATTGAAATATGCCGTCCAAGATGGAACATCAGCGACATGGAAAGCTTAGCCGATGGATACGAGCAATTTCGTCTACAGTACTGTATATACGCAAATGAAAATGAAATTGCTCAGTTAGAGTGGAAGAAAATTGGTCTCTCTCAAATCGGCCAACAACTTGCACTCAACTTGATTAAGAGTGCGTATCAAAGAAGTAATGATCTGCATATCATTCATTTAAATTGGCCTGTTGTCTCCGTGAACCCTGAGGATCGATTCGGCATGAACGATATGTTAATATTTGAGAGATTAACAGAATCAATATTCAGGAACGTAACTTTCATCCGAAACAGACTATTAAGCAAATTTCTCAAGATAGTTCCAATAATACGTGCAACGCTCCTACCTAATAGAACGCAGCTTGTCGGCTTTGATTTAGTGAATCCCTTTACTTTTGTGTCGTGTGCCGCTGTTTCAAACACAACAACGTTTTCCCTCTACTTTTACGTTTCAGCGTTCAAATTGGATACTTGGTTGGCTCTAATCATTTCGGCTACTGTGAGCGGATTCTGCCTGAATCATTATGTCCGCATTACTAGTACTCGTGTAAGATTTCGAAAGCCCTTCGAAAATTTCACATTTGTTCTCAACCTGTTACTTGCGCAGTCATCCAAGGCGATCGATAAATGTAGATGGATATCGCTGCCGTGGCTAATGGCGGGCATAATATTTAGCTATGGCTATCAGGGCGACAATATAAAAGAAATTACAAAGCCGCCTCAAATGAAACCTCTACGCACATTTGAGGACATATTGGGTGCAAATTACAGTCTTTATTTCTTCGCGGCAAGTGCTTTCAAAGAGTGGTTTCAAACTCTCCCAAGTACCAACTACAGCTACAAGTATGATGAGCTCCACTATGACTTTTTTATGTACTTTCATCTCATGACGAAACTCGCACAGAAAGATATACTATCTCCATTACAAAAGCAAACAATGCAGAGAATGAGACAGTCAGCGGTAATTCCAAAATATTATGTAGATATTCAAAACTACCTAAATCCTGAATATTTTATACAAAAATTGTCACAGTGTCGTAAGGTTGCTCTTGTTGCTCAACTCGATCAAGTTTTAACCATATACCCCGAACTACTAAAGTCAAAGCGTGTAGGAAATCGGATGATCCATTTAAGTAAACGTTACTTCCAGTTTCGAATTGTCAACAACTGGATGTTTTGGAAATTCCCGGGTTCGTATATGGAGTTGACTAGCAGAGTGCTAGTGTTACTTCAATCTGGGATTTATGACATGATGAGAGACAGGGTTACAACAAAGGCAACGTTTCCTCCAAGCGAGCCGAGGAAATATATAATATGGATAATCTGCCTGAATCGCGCCGTGTTAGCCTTAAAGGAAACACAACGTTCTTGTTTCAATTCTACTTTATCCTTTTAACCGCAGTCAGCTGTTCTCTTCTGATAGAGTGCCGTCACACAATATTAATGATTATTTGGCAGTGCATATCTGCAATGAAGCGTTGTTCAATCCAAATATATTATTCCATCATTAGGTTTTGCCACACTATTGCAGATATGGTGCTCCGTCGAAGAGATGTGTCAACACAAATGACACCCCCGCAAGAAAGATCGACCACGAATTATATTAACGTGATGGAGACCACGACGTAGGCAACTCGAGCAGAGTGTTTAATTCTTAGCAAAATATATGAATAGTTTTTGCAGCTTACTCTTTTCGCAGTGCAGTAAAGTGCTGAAACGAAATAGGGCACAATAAACTTTGAAACAATTTTGCTCACAACTATATATACACACTCGTAAATTCAATTTACCTTGTAAGAACATTACGTATATAGAATGTTGTATTTCTGTCGGGTTGTGTTGGTATGTAATTGTCAGAAAGAAATAAGACATAATGATAAAATTATAATTTCTCTGTATAGTTCATTGGGGTGCCATCAAAGCCATTTTCGAGCATGATGACAGAATTAGCAAAACATGTTTGGGTAAGTTACACGTAACATATTCATCAAATCTATTAGTAGCAAATCCTTATTAATATTAGAAATTGTTTTATATTCGCCTATCATGATAAGCAAAACTTAAGCACTATCTTTGACACGATTATGTAATGCAAACCGAATTTCATTAAAACTGCCGACAAATGATTTAAATGCATACTTCAAACTTGCATTTGTATTGCGTCGTAAAACATGTTATTGATTTATTAATGGAACATATCAACGAGCCCATTACCTTCAACAGTTGAACGTGAATCGTCGCTTATACTTGAGTTTCATATTCCGCATACCAACTTGCCGAGTGACATTATAAAATGGCCAAATTATTCGAATTTATATAATTCCCGTTTTTTGTACGCTTGGACAAAATTATTGACGAGGCTTCAGCAAGTTATCATGTCGCTTCATGATGGGTTCCGCAATTTATTTTTTCACATGAGTATGATATTTCCATTGCACAGCTTGGAAACCGGTAGCAATACTTCCCGAACGAACCTGCGATTGGTATTTTACCAATTGCCTGCTGATGTCCAGGCTCGCACATTTCACAATTATTCCCGGATGAGAGACTTTTATCTCCTCAACATTTCAACTGGTAACGTTTTTAAAGTAAGTCACTTTCAAATAACGCATGTTGCAATATGTTTTTAAATTTTTAGTCATTACCATTTAGCGCCAGCTTTGTACGCTGCGTTCCCAGTAACAAACTTTTACAAAATTATTGCACATCATTACAACGCAACTATGGCAATCACCAGGAACGATAGCTTTCCAAAGCCTACTGAACTCATCGTCTACTCCTTTGCATCAATTTACCCTGGCTCACCAGAACATATATCTAGCATCTGGACCCAGCATCGCAACCGCTCAAATAATTTGGGTGTTCTTCAGGACTTTAGCATGGACTATAACTTTGCGTACTGTGACCAACCCAAGTACAAAAAGATTCGCCCTTGGCATCTTCAAGCTCTGACGTCTGGATATGAGCCAATCGTCTGGGTTCTGACCAACCTTGCAGTTTTGATTATTTGTGTACTTCTATACATCCGGTTTGGGAAATTTCAAGGCATAGTAGCTTCCGATGTCCTACTCCTCACATTTGCGCCTCGGATTTCTTCTAGCCATAATGGGCCGCTTGAACTGGAAATGTCATAATTGTTTACAATCTGGACATTGTCTTCTCTGCTGCTCTCAAATATATACTGTGCCATTATAACATGTGAACTAACTTCACCAATCGAGGACGATCCAATCACGTTTTTTACAGAGTTGGTCAAAAGGATCTATGAGCTAATTTTTACAGATGCTGATATTTACAACACTTTTAATGTATCCGTGCGGCATTACAACTTTTGTAAAAGGCAACTCAAATTGTTGGAAGATAGGTAGGTAGGTACATACTATTTCGACTAGTTCATGAGTCCGAAATGCAGAGACACCGTTCTATTTCATTTCAGCAATAATCAGGAAAAGGATATGATGGCTGCCGAGCAACTGCTAAATCAAATCAGCTACAATCAATCCATGTCTTTTGACCGAATATCGTCAACGTCGAAAGTATTCGATCAAAGAAATTTGCAATAGCTGACCAATGGCCAATGGCATTAGCGTTTCTAGCTAATATATATCAAGTACATCGAAATCCCTCCAGTCTGCGAAAGTTTAATTTTACCGAACCACCCAAGATAAGGTGCTACCCCGGGAAAAGATTGCTACCATCCGGCCAAATGTTCCAAGTGCATGCTCCACCAGAAGGTAAAGGAATTAGGAAAACTGCGCTAAATCTTGCAGAAGCAGGAATATATTACTGGTGGTACAAAGAGTCAATAAGCATATTAGGATCACTCAAGGTGCAGGATCGAAGCAGGATAGTGAGTTCAACTATTGTCAAATGGTTCGGAGACGTTACAGTTATGGGTCTTACAATGGAAGGAAAAATTAATTGCGTATTCTTTGTTTGGGGTCTCGGGCAACCAGTGAGTAGTTTGCTATTTATTGCCGAACAGGTTGTTGGTAAGCGGCAGGGTTCTTTGTTGTCCACTACGACAAAGTCAAGGTTAAATGACTTGCGATTATAGCTTTCAAACGACACAACTACATAAACTTCAATGCACTTATTACCCTCTAAACGTTCATACATCACCATTTGGTTTGCAATTTGACGTTAAAATTGATGGTATATAAATTGTAGATGTATGAGATCACCGGCTTCCCCGTAAACCCACAATATACAATTCTCCGAATACGAAGCGGTCACAGATTGTGGCGGTCCACAAATGGGTGAGAAATTTTGACCGCTCTTGATTGTTCTTAACGAGAATTTTGGGTATTTGAGAGTTAGTATGTGTGTTAGGCCAATGACGGCTCGTCGTAATGAATGTGTAAATACCACACATTCATGTTATGCGTTATGTGCGGTATTTACTCATATGCCACTTGTTTGGTGACTAGATTAGTAATGGTCCGTGACCACCATTACAGCAGATATTCCTCTAAAACAAGTTTAAAATGAATGGTAAATCCATACAATGAATGGTGAATTGAATTTTGCCTGCTTACTCAGGATTTGCTTTGTCAATTATTGAGAAAAATGCATTTTAAAGGTATGTTCAAAAAACATAGTTGTTAACAAGTCGTTAACAAAAAAAAACATACGGCATTTATTTCCTACCTAAGAAGGTCGGTTGTCGCTCAGAATTAAACATACAAGCAATATATGCCACTAGTAAGACGACCATTGTTATCTGTGTATAGTTCCTAGAAACCAAAATTAAAGAAACTCCAACTTTCATGTTATAGGATTGCGTACTGAAAATGCTGATGTATGTATGAGTCGACTTCAATGAAGGAACCTATACAATATAAGTATGGTAATTGTCCAACCGATTCCAAGCTTGACTATATTCAGGGACTACATTTTATCAAAAATGTTACTCGAACTAATTCAAACTCTCACGTCGATCAGTGATTTAATTGATTTATCAAGCAAGGTGTAATACCAGTTTCCATTATTTCTACCATTCACGCTAACTAGTGGATTCCTCTATCTCCAGCTTGTAGATCGGTTAAGGTCTTCTACCTATTCCGATAAATTAAGTGAAACAACATAAACAACTACAATCGTGTAGGCAAAAAATTCTACGATCCAAATTTGAAAATTGTTGTTGACAAATACTGGAGTACGCAATTCGTAAGTACTAAACTATTTCGTTGGTGTCTCGTAATTTGGAGCCAATGCAAAACGGTCCTGTCTTGGGGGCACAGCATTTTTGGGACATAATCAACTTTTCGTTGTAGTGAATTGCCCATGAAATTCTACACATTTTGGTACCTCAAAATGGTATGAAACTTCAGAATGTCCCATGGAATAAATATTTTTGTTGGAAGTACCAATAGCGTACGTCATACAAAATATTGCGACGTTTCATCATACTTAATGCAAATTAATTGAAACTTTTTAATTTTTCAGTGCCACATATCCGCTAATATCAACACGAAAGTGTTTTTTCAAAACTTATGACACAATTGCAGAAATTAATTTTTAAAGTCGTACCGTCATTGCGGTACTTTATGTTTCCATTCCGTTATATCAAAGCACTGATTCTTGCTGTGTCCTCTTATCAAGACCGGACCGTTTCGCTTTGGCTCCAAATTAGGAGACATCAACGATTTCCGAAATTTTCGATAATGCAAAAAATCCATGGATAGTTCCAGAATACTTCATTAATAACTGCTTATTGTTGGGTTGAACATACAAAATGAATTAATTATGCACAAATTAGTTTGAATAAATAATATTTAAAAAAAGTAAACGCCACGTAAAGAAAACTGGAGTCTGTAAAAGCAAAACTATATTAGCAGAGGGTAGTTTCGATCTACCGACCTGCTTCCACTGCGGCACTCTGCTCAACTTATAAAATTAAAATGGGAAAAATGCGGTTGAGGATTTGGTAATAGGTGACGTGTGACGTCTAGATTTCATATCATTTTATCGTATCACCAATATTGAAAAGCTGATGCAATAGCATTACAGATTTCGCATCCGGAATAAAATCAGTCACGCACATATGTGATATTGAGTGACGTCCACTGTAGTTTATATTGCATCATGTTATTCTACAATTATTTCCCTTTTGTATAATTTTTATTATGCGCCACTTGACTCATTTCATGCGCTATACTAATGTGAACAATGTAAAATAAGTATAAAATTATTATTTGTTCCGTACATTGATTAAACCGGTTGTCGACAAACACTAAATAGAAGAGCCACATCCAATGCAATGATTTTTTCCGAATGTATGTTTCAATTGTAATTGAGAGACCGGAAACCGCTCCATTAAACGATGAATATGTGAAATATTATGTTGCTCCTCTTAATAACTATTATATTTCCGTGCTGATAAAATAACAATCGGTTCCCTGCATAAAGATAACTATATATAATAGTAACAGTAGTCAAGCAAAAAACGAAATTGTCAAAAAAGTGTTTGTGAGAAAATGTACGAATTCAATTAATTTCTAAATACTGTTTAATATCAAGTATTATTAGATGAGTGAGTAGGAACTATATGGCATCTGCCAAAATGAATTTGAGCCAAGCAAAAATAAATTAACAGAGGATAGTTTCGATCTATCGACCTCTGGGTTATGGGCCCAGCACGCTTCCACTGCGCCACTCTGCTCTACTTGAGAAATGCCGCTTGCGCAATGCGCAGTTGGGCTACTGGACATGGGCACTTAACGACAATGTAACGTTCTGCATTAAGCGTTTATTCTATACAACAGTTGAGATCGACCAAGTGTCTCACATCCCATTAATATTATAATCCTTTGTTTACTCATACTCAGGACAATGTATACACAACTGTAGGAATGTACTCTTTTCATCGCATTCGATATTCATCGTAAATGATCATTTATGTGCTCAACGTTCTACGTTTTATTCACTATCACGGTTTTTTGTTGGCTCGTTTTAGTAGTATGCATTTTTTTATATTAATTTCAAGTTTAGTATGTAAAGCCTGAAGTGTAAGAAGCAATTCCGGTAAAGAACCCCGTAAATATTTACCAAAGTAATACCGCCATTTGGTTAACATTATGTTGTTTCGATTCAAGTTAATCATTACATTGCCATTTACTCGTTGCATTATCAATTCACTATAAATTTTGGATTCACTTTAATTACATTGGCAGGAACTAATTTTCTTGCATTTGTACCAAGGTGTCACATTTCCCATTACTCTCCGAACCTCATTATCTCAACGTACTTTTGTCATCAAAATTCATTTGATGGATCATGTATTCCTCGCCAGAATGGCACAACAGAATGTTGGAACCAGGTGGACTCGTCATAAATTATCAACCAACTGTCTTAACTGCTACCAACAATACGTGATCATTCCAGTGCGACGACTAGGTTGTGCAGTTCTCAGGTACAACGCAGACACTACCATTGGTTCCAGCAATGCGAATAAATATTTTAATCACAATCATGGTTTTAAGTTGCGCATGAAAGTAAAATCTATTACGCGTACCATGTCGAAAGTATTTTAATGTCGCATACAGCCCTAGTCACAAATAGTCACATGTGTTGTATTTCCAGTTCCGCTCCCTGATGTACAGGCCATTATCACAAACACTGAAACCATACAGCTAAGTTCATAATGATGATCAAGTTGTAGATTCTGTTTATAATTGTTTGGAGACGAGTATTAAAAACATCTGGAAAAAAAATTAACTCGCTTTAAATTTGTAATTGGACTAAGATATTCATTAAAATTACCGGGGAAGGTTTCTGCAAAGTATTTTAATTATCCGTGCGCTGTAAATTTTTAACATAATTGGAATGAGACCGAAAAGTATATGCATACGAGAAGTCCGCCATAGCTGTATAATATATCAGTTAACACAAAAAACGGATTCAAAGATATTACATTTATCGAAAAATTAACGAGCTATAATTTTTATTCTCACAAGGGGTTATAATCCGAACTGATTTCATTCGAATGAACTCTCAGCAAAAATTCAGCTGTTTGTGCTGGTAATGTTCTTATGGGTTAATAATATTGCAAGTTTTCGTGGTTCCTTAATACCCTTTCAAAATACAAATATTTAAGTGACCCATTCCTCCATGTTCTAAGAGAAGGTATACAGATGCAAAGTAAAATGACACATTAAATTTGCATACCGGCTTCTTAAAACCAGTCGCTGATCCCTAAAGTCATCGGTAAATTAACATTTTGCAACAATTCTGTATGTGCTGAGTTGCCAACGCAGCAGATATTTTCCGCTCAGGAATAAACCCATCGTTATCACTCTGATTCCTTTTAAAAGCATGATGTATGCGCACGTGTGTTTGCTATCAGCATACGCACAATTTTGGCTTGGTCAGATTGGTGTAGCTCTCCAAGTAAGACGGATTCCTGCCATAATCAAAAGATTAAATTTTAATCCGAATCGTGGGCGTATAAAAACTTTACCCCATATAATGTGCTATAAATTCTCTCGTGTTTCTGCATTAGCAATCATTAAGTTTTCAGACCATATCGTTGAATCATTCATGTAAACGGGTATGAGAACGAGGAACCCGAATTGGCCCACTCAAGTATATTCCCAGAAACTAAGAGTACGTTGTGCCTAATCAAGAAAGTAATATGCTGTTGTGCGAAAATCTTTTGAAATACTTCCGACTCCACCTAAGAATACAGAAAAACATTTCAATGACACCAACCGTTCAAAATTATATAAAAGGATCTGAATGGTGCAGTTCATACTCTTTGCAAAAATACGCAAGCAAAAAGCTAAAGTGGTAGCGACATAAATCAATTTTATTCTTCATTTACATTTGCGTCCTCTGGTTCCAAACTATACACGGAAGACAACTGCGTTCTCTTGTTATCACTATGGAGTGTTTACTCTACTATACAACGGCAACCGCATTCTTTCTTACCAGATGTATTTCGATACAAAGATGTGACATGATTATGGAGTTCTTCAATTTACTTTTGCAGTTTGAAAAACGTCATATTTATGGTAACATTATTTCGTTTACAAGGTATACAGTTATTAAAACCATATAGTGTGAATTATCAAGAAAATTAAATCAATGGTTGTCGCCTGTTTCAGGAAACCCAATTTCTTACAAGATATCACGAACAAAATACGAAAGGCGGTTCATTCGTTTGAATCAGATTGCTGGCTTGGCGACACTGTTTGTTTTACCATTTAGCTTCAGCGTTCAAAGATTGGTCAATAGCTGCTCTCCAGCAACATTTGCTTACTTTCTGCTCCCACATTGTACCTTTCTAACAACCGATAAGGGAACTCTTTCGTTTTCGCTTGACTCATTGGCTATCCTGAGCATAATTTTTATTTGGGTATTGTGGCTGTGCCAGGACATGATTGGATATTTCATCTTTGTCCTGCTTGAACGGTGCTATCTTCCCGGTGTTCGTATTAGGCACTACGTCAAGTTTCTCGTGTCATCACTAAACGGGTTTAAAGTGGCTCATGTCTCCATTTACTGGGAAATACAATTGCTTTCCCGCTACTTCAACGCGATTCAACAGGATCATTTAATACTTGTCATTTTAAACTCATTGCTATTTAGCTTTATTATTGGCTTGTACGCATTCATTTCAAATTTATCCGAGAGGTCATGTCTCCACTTTCTCATATTTACGTGTGCTGTGGGCAACGGATTTTTTGGGATTGTGATGTGCTTTGGGGCATTTGGTGGGATGTACGCGGACTCCTTGCTGCAAGTGTGTCACATTAAAACCTACCGTATTAAAATTAATATATTGGGAAAGGAAAGGAGAATATTGGGTCGACATGTCATGGTTCAGCAAGCCACTAGCAAATATGTTCTGATGACGACATGTTGTGTCATTTAATACTGAGTTGGAATAGTTTTCTTCCAAAGATGGATGTTTATTAAAGCTTTAAACGAATCTAGTTCATATGAATATCAATGTTTTCCTCAATTTTATGCAAAGTGTAGGCAGAATACTCAAACTCAAATTGCTTTAAATGTCCGTCCATTGAACTAGAACTGACTGGAAATATTGTCAAGCTTAAATGTGCCATGAGCACTTGTTGAAAGCGTTCGTGCATGACCATCGTTCGTGGTGTTGATCTAAACTTAAGTAAATGCAAAACTAACATTCTAGCCTAAATTATTTAATAGGTTAACCCACACCGTATACTCAATAATTCATTACAATCCCTCAACAACCGCGCTCATAAGTAGGTATACAATTTCAAAATAGAGATTCCAGAAACCGATGCATCTTGAAAATAATTGCATATAATAATTGTAACGCACAAAAAACCCTTTTACAGAAAGATGATTAAAAACGACAATAATAATAATGAAAACTTTCAGCAGATTTCGGATGGTTTTTTTCTCATATTTTTTGCCTTGCTATTGTTATTCAATTTTAATAATCCAACTTGGTAGATTTGATAGTATTGGTTATTATTCACTCCAATCCGGTTTAGTTTTGAATTTTCTCATGTATCCAAGATAGTCAGCCAATAACAAGAGCTGAGACTTACCCGACAATTTGTACATACATAAGACAAAAGACAATATATAAGTTACACAATACACAATACATAACTTATGTAACATAAGACAAAACGATAGCGACCCGTATACAAAACCAATTAGTTGTCCATTTAAAATCTTTGCTTCGGATAATTCACAAAATATTTTCAGGAACTATATTTGCAACATATCATTATGATCCATGTAAAATTAAATACAATTCTTAAAGAGATGTAAGGAAAATCTTTGGAGAACGTACTTTCCTGCTGACATTCACACATGAAATAAAATATGATTCATGAGGAAGAAGTGGTGATAACTATATTTGCATTCCATAAAATTTTTTTTGGCACGGGGCAAGTAAATGTTGTTCTCAAATTGTACAGTCTTTACTGGAATTGGCCGGACACCTAACAAAAACTATCTATCCTCGCCTGCAGCAGGTAAACTATACGAGCTAATTGTGATTACATCATCGATACGATGACACACTGTGGTGGTTATAGCACTTTCACTTGTATATTTTGAAAGCATATTTACTAATTGGCAAGCAATGGAAACTTTCTACATTTGTCATAAAATATTTGTCGATTCTCAAAACCAGAACGTTTTGTAAGATGATGGCGTTTATTTAGAGTAGATTATGTAAAGTTGACATTGCTCAGTATTGGCGCAAATAAAACTGTTAATTAATTTTAACTGCAAATATCTTCAAATGTTCACTTAAACAGACCCCATTGACTGGTGGTGTCTAGTCTAGTTCCCTAATGGCCCATTTTGCAGTATTGATGTAGCATGCCTGCTAAAAAACAGGGCAAGAATTCAATGTCAGTGTAGCTTTCACTCCACATTGTAGCGTTCGTATACATCATCGATTACTCTTGCTCTTATTTGCCAGTGCTTGCTTAGCTACTAATGTGCGACCCAGACCAATAACAACTTTCTCTTTTGCATGTTGTGCACGGTCGATGTAGTGATTATCGATTTTGCTGACCTTCTTTTTCATGCATTCAAGCATATCATTGTTCTAAACAAGAAACATATAGGTCGTTTCAATACGTGCTGTTGGCTAATCAAAGCGATGCCGCATTGACACTGCGAATTAATATGCACCCATACGGCCATTCGAGACAACGTGCAAAATTGTCCATACGTATAGATTATGTTTTGTGTACCCCATTTTATCAGCATCGAAATAAATAATTTTGCAAATCACATATTCAAATTTAACTTGCGTCCATAATCGTGCTCAATATTAAGGTTTGGAGCATGTCAACTAGGATGGATGTCGACGAGTGATTGAAATTTTTTCCTTGTACTTTGGCACGTACGTCCAAAATATGCTCTTACTTCCTCAGAAAGTTGATTCATAGCATTTATTTTTTATAATTTTAATTTATTTTTAATCTAATATTTGCTTGTATTTATTTATTACGGCAACCTAATGCGCAGTAATGATTTTTATGTCTCAAAATGACACAATCAATTTAATGTGAGAATAGCTTTCAATCAACACCAAAGTGAGTGCAAACACCATTGATTGCTCGGCAAGCCCAACTCTGGGCCTAGCTATAACACTTCGAGATTCAAACTAGAAACCACTTTCTTTTTCAGAAGTTATCAACGCTTATTCAAATGATTATCGATTTTATTTCTGTTTTATTTAACATTATCTATTGTGTATCCTTCCTACTAAATAATTTAAATAATAACAATTATCAACGCTTACAGCGTGAAGAATTTGTAATTACATGTCAGCACATAACAACATCTTTAGATGGTATGTGTGATGGTTTTACTTTCTCTGCCATAGTTAGTGATGCTAAATTACATTGTTAATAAAATAACATTAAGAGTTTGTTCAAATATGGTTTTAAAGAAATTCGTTTTCGTTTCCTGGTCAAACGCGGCGGATCCGTAATAAAACGTAATCGGTCTCTGAGCGCAAAGATGCCGTCTTAATACCCTCGGCAACCGATTTCCCCATCCACAGCTGCCCGCGAACACATGCCAGTTTCTGGCTAGCGCCATTAACCACACCTTCCTTATCCACAATTTCCTCTGTTCATGTATGTAAACTACCTTCGGCAGAGTTGCAAAGACAATAAGATAAAAGCATACCGTGATAAATGCAAATAGTACGTATATAATGAGAGGAAAATATTTCCAGCCTTGAAACACTACCCAAGCAGAAATGATGCCTAACATGAATCCAATCGCCATTACGAATCCTGCAATAACTCGCATCGCTTCTGCGGCAACTTGATGTATACACTGAAACTGTACCAACAGTCTGATTAACTTGCCGCTAAATCTACTCGAGGCAATTTTGCTCAGGCAGCTTATGTAAATGTTGAACATTTGCACAATAGGTAAAATCATTATACAGAAAGTTCTGCTTGCTTCAAAAATGGCCGAGTGAAGTAGAAGGAATCGTATGCAGACAAACGAAAAATCTGAGATTTTCACGAGATCCATACTCTCGAGTAGCCAAAAGATTGGGTCCAAGTTGGCTAATACTGTCACCGCTGGAAATGTTGTGCCAACAATGAACACAGCGAGAACCAATCCGTTCATGAGCACGCCCATTGTATCTACCGGTGTTGTGGCTCCTTGTAAAGACCCCACAACTATGGAATCAAAAAATATTCGTAAATACGTGGACATAAATTCCGGGTTTTCTATGAAATGTTTTTATACCTTGAACGATCAATCTCTTCCAGGATACATTCCTGGCGTACCCGCGACGTCTGGAATCCTGTCGAAGATGTCGATCAAACTTAAAGAGTTTGTTTGCAAAGTTGTCCCATACGTCTACTCCATATTTCATTGCCACCAGGTTGAAGCCAATGGACATGATGAGGTAGCATCCTGTCACTAGATGAAACAAAGCGGTATACAGGGATTGTGAATATATGCTGTAAAGGTATCGGAGGAATACAAACGTATTCATGGCAGCTAAGCACAGCATATTTGCAATCGCGATGTAAATCGGTTTGAGATTTGACAATTTTTGCTGCACTTGAAGCGTTTCATGTTGAGTATCTACTGAGAGCCTATGGCGATAGGCGAACTTGCAAAATAGGGAGTTGTACAAGTCGTACGCTTTCCACTGCAATGCGGTGGCCATTTTCAAGTTATAGAGGTGCTTCTAGCAATGCAGACCGCAGAAGCCAACAATACTTATAAAAAATATTAGGCGTTGGTTGTTGTGGAAATTTACAGGATTTTGCAGGTAATCCTACTTGATCATGGAATACGGTTTCACAAGATAAACCAGATCGATCGGGCTGCCAGCAGAATGTATGAAAAGTGCAGAAGCCTCCTATCACATAAGTAACTATGGAACATAGTAGAAACTACATTTTAATTATTCCGTCTACTATATTAAGTTTGAATTTAATGCTATTTTAATATTTTGTCCAACTTTGGTAACGTTTATCGGAACGACAGGTAATGTTAGTTTTTATACTCCGAAGCAATGTGGATAAGTAGCATAGCGGCGAATGTAGTTTGCCGAATTAAAATCAACCTGGTTCACAAAGACAATAAAGCACAGAATATTCATCAGATTTTGCAAGGTCCCTTGAAACGTAAACATATTTAAAAGTCAATTGTAGAAAGCCTACTTCATGCTTTCAGAATAATCATGAAATCACATGTGTTTGCGAAATGATCTCAATTCATAAAATCCACAACAACTGTCCTCCAAGTTCATACTATCCAAACAAATTGGTTAACGTTTACATTTTTAATTCTCCATGTCTTAGGTGTATGCTATAATTGCTTCCAGACAAACCGACGGAAAGAGATACTAGCGGATACAGCAGAGAAATATGGATGAAGAAATTTTCATGTTAATACATTATTTTTGTTTTAATTTCTTTTCTGGAATTAGTTTTTTATCTACTTTATATTTTATAACTAAAGTATAAATTCCGTTATCATTTACTGCATTAATTCGGTAAAAATAACAGGAATATTTAATAGTTCACTCCATAAGCTCTATTTATATCAGTACAGTAATGGGGTGTATTTGGCGATTCGAATAAATGCCTTTCAAGCTACGATAAAGAATTATATAAATAATTAATGGGATATCTATCTTGATGCTGCATTTGTAATTAACGAAGTTGGCGCCCGATTTATTCGAATTGCTCTGAAATTTACAATGACAAATGATTCGTTACCATGGGATTAGTTTTTCCGTAATTCTATTTGGTTTTTCATCGGCCCGTTCTTGGATGATATAGTTTTGTTGCGATGCTGAAAATGCGAACATTTGCAGTAGAAAACACCCTTCATATCTGCGATATATATCCGTGATAAACAACGGTAACATAGCGTCGGAATTTGTAAAAAATGGTGCATGTATATTTAGTAGTTCAGAATATTATTGTACTTGCTAATTAAACTTTTCCTCGCTTTTCCTCCTACACATCCAACAAAGGTATGAGACAAATAATTTTCAATAACGTTTGACAAATTATATCAACACAACCAGAGTAATTAACAAGCGTATCTCCACCAAGTCGTTTCACCTGTAATATTGACACCACACATGTGCTAAGCCGTTATAGAGCAAACATTTGTATGCCAAAGTACAGGCTTGAGTTAAAAATACGCACTACAGCATAAATAAAAAACTGCACAGTAAATTTGTCTACAAATACAATTTATAGCGTTGATCAAATATTTTTGCTTTTAAATGCAATGTAAATAACCAAATTAAACCCCCATCATTTTAATACGGCAACATTTGTAATGGTTAACGGTGCTGAGGTTGGTGAAGGCTAGCCGTTTCACGGGTTTCATTTTTCCAAACAACACTTTCTATCTCATCCTGATACGATGTAACATGTGTGCAGAATGCTGATCGGGTATGTTGAGCGGCATCATCGACATTGGTTTCAATTGAAGTGAAATGGGCCGTCGTTCCTTTCATTATATTGCTGAATTAATTTATTGACTAAATAACAAAATTACAGTTACTCATGACGCCGATAATATGGGAGTAGGACTTTATATCTCGCACCTCCCATGTACCACTGGAATAGATTATAATTTGCATTGAAATAAACATTGACTGTCTTGAGAAATAAATGACACGCTATTCGTATATTCCGCAAGGTCTTTCAAAATTGTCTTGAACGTAAAACAGTTGTCAAGTATCACAGAATACGCTATTTCAAATTCAACGGCACTAGGTTTCGAGCAGTTGAATTATTGAGTCGAAAAATGTCGAAAACCCATTTGTCCGGTTTCGCGTGTAAATCACGTAATTTTAAAGATAGCGGCAAATTTCCTTCTGCATTGCAAATATAACGGAAAAATCTTGGCACAAAATTGAGGTATGTTATATATTTTAATTAAAACGTCAATTCAGTGAATAGTTAATGTATTGGAAATATTAATAACAGATATAATGTCCCTTACAAAACAAAAACAATTTATGGAATTACTACATTTTAATAGATGAATCCAAGTTTAATCAACGATGCAAATCGTATATTTCATTTTGCGGACAGAATTACTGGTCTCACACGCTTTGCCTTATCACAACACTGTACATATATATTACAAACTCTAATACATACGTAGTACAACTTCGTTAATGTTTGTAATTTGATACTGTTCACGGCTGCAAGTTCTGGGTGGGTCATTGCTACGGTGAAGGTTCTCTGTACAAAACTTCACAATATCGGAAATATCAGAAACTCTATTATACTCAGTTAAATATTTAATTAGTACATACATAATTGTTTATCTAAACCCGAATTGAAATCCCATAGAAGGTACATTGTTTTAATTTCCATTTAACAATAAATATAATTCCCTGGCCAAAACTGTGATATCAATTTCGTAAGAGTGTCAACTGGTGCAAACAAGTTTTGAAAAGCTGACCAAAATGTATAATTATTTTCAATCATGTTGCTGGAAACAACATTTTAATTGGTCCATCAATTCTTTATGTAATATTCTTAAATAGTCTAATGTTTTCCTAAATAGCATAGAACGACTAACGCTTTCATTGTATAATGGACAATTATCAACACAATAAAACATTTATTTTCTACCTGCGTATTAAAGCATTTATCAAATCCTTAAGTTTCACTGAAATTATATTTGATCACAAACACAACTACTTACATTGACGAAATGTTGCCTGCAATGCATTAGCTTCGCGGGGCATCAATATTCGCTGTAGATTTAACGGGAATTTCTAATCATTTTTTCGGTTTATTTGATTGAAACTTTCTCATTGCACAACCCGAGGCATACATACACCAATTAGCAGAAGGTTCCACTTCCAAACGCTGTAAACTCTGTCTGTAAAAAAACTCTATGTCCACACATGTTGTATTGAAAGCTGTTGTTCAGAGCAGCTAATGAGAAAGCAATATCGAAGTGCATTATTTATTGATACTGTCCTATCCTCATGCTCACGGTTCAAATTAAACCCATTCTCCATTGGAGAGTAGCATAGCAAAAAACTGCAATCACTTCAGTTCACGCCGCCAAAAATTTCGAGCATATCATGTTTCTCGCTTGGTGGCGTTTATACGAGACCATTTCGACTAAAAATTTATCGGACGATAAAAATAAGCAACAATAGATTTGACACCGACTCGATATTAATATTTAATGTTGGCATAACTTTCTTTGGCTGGATTGTGTCAAGGCGGCACACGGATAAACAACTGCATGTACATTGTAGCAAGCATTTGGGACTCAATTATTCTGTAAATTCATAAAAATAAAGCAACCTGGGGCGTTGACGTCTCGGTAGCAGTCGCTGTGGATGCGAAAATTGCTGAACAAGACGCTGACATTTTAATGGTTCAGTAAATGTCGTGGCGACAGCAACTATAAACAATGATTTAGTCTCGGTCTAACGTGCCATGTTTTCTCAAATCGAATTAAACATTCGTTCCACTAAAAGCAGTGTTTGTATGAAATTCGGCACAAACAGTGAGATCGTTATCCGCGAAAATTGTTATTTGAAGAAACAGTTCCAGTAATTGAATATTTCAGATAATTTGATATGGCGACATTACAAAGGGATGCTATTTATTTCTAGTTAGAACGGCAACGAATACACTTTACCGAGCAGTTCCCAATTGATCGTGACACATCAATCTCACTTCATTCTGCCTACCATAATATATTATCCACAGTTTTCAAGAAACGTAATTCTTTATCAAAATGCTCCAGAAACATTTGAAGTTGTTCGGACTAATCTGCCAATTGTCTACGTCCTTTGGTGGGGTGTTGGTCACTTGGGATGGTAGAAGCTCCGTTTTAGAACCCTGCAAAAATTTTGCCCGTAAGCACCAAATCTTCTATACAAAGTGTAGACTCCACATTATATTCGTTGCTGTTGTCGGGCTGGGCGGTCTCTACAAATTCAAATGTGGATACTCGAACGGACACTTGGCAATGGACACACTTGCCTTTTCCCTGACAATGGTGTTAATTTTGGCGTCCCTGTTGTACCTCAATGTGTCAAAAAGAGGAACACATCTTATGTGTGCTTACGTAAACGGGCTGCTCCAGTATCAAAAAAAGCTGTGCACTTTCAGCGAAATACTGAGTCGTCAGCTATCATCAATGGCAAGGATAACCATCTGGCTGGCATACTTGGCATACGCTACTCTAATCGGAGTACCTGCCGTGTTTGTTTACGGACTTCACTGGAAAAATCCATGCAAAGCAACTTTGGCGGGATTCTGGATTTTGCCGGAATGCGTTTCGAGGTCATCATACGAAACAGAAACATTCCCAATACATGTTGTTAACAAGCTCCTGAAATGGATCTTGTTTCTCTTAAATCAATATTTCTGGTGCTTCGGAATGTACAGTGCTGCATTCGTCTTGGTTGCGTGCATGGTATTGTGTACAGTGACAATGACGGAATACTTGAAAATGTAAGAACTCAGACAGCACATTAATAATTTATTATTTTTCTAGTCAATTGCATTGCAGACAAATATTTCACTACATATTTCCAGCTTGCAGGAAAACATCACTGCCGGCAGATACTCGACAGAAAAGCTTGCCCATTTGTACAGAACGATTCAGATTTTGGCAATTTTCATGAACGAAATCCAACAAGATATAATGGTGCTGGGAATGGCGGTAACCCCAATCCTAATGCAGTCACTATCTATGGCAATGCTTGCCCGCCTTTCAGCAACCGACGGCGACATAATCCTCCTCATATTCTTCGGCATGCTGTTCTGCGATGGAATTTTGCTTACCATGTTTCCGTTCGGAAATATGGCTTACGTGTATATGCAGGATTGTGCAAACTTGAGAAAACTTAAAAGAAGCTTGTCGATGGGAAGGTTTGCTAGTATTCGGGAGTTTCGTTGGCGACAGAAATTTTACAGAAGTTGCCGACCTGTCAAGGTCAAGCTGGGTTCCTTGAATTACGTAGATAACCTGACAGCATTAAATTCTATTGACATGGGTAATGATCTCACCGTTAATTTGCTTTTGCTAAGTAAGAACTAGAATATCATAGTGCCTTTATTGTTAATTAGTAACAGTCATTTCTGTACGGTTTCCAGTAATCTGGAGCTAACATATAAAGATCATGTTTAGTCGTCTGATATGTGAAACAAGCAGTTCAATAAATAACCGGCTAACATAATTTCATCATTTGCATGTTAAGTGCTTTGTCGACTTGTATTTATGGAAAAGTATTTATAAATAAATTGCTTAAAAGTACAACGTAATCACTTCAATTACCATAATTACGATTTCAAGCTGATTGGCAGTTTGGAAAACATTTCTTCAACAAAATTCCCGATTATTCATTTTCATGTAGTGTCAATCTGGTTCGGTTTATGATTGATGACTCAATATATTGAAATACCGAAATTGTTATGTACAATTTTGCAGCCATTAGAAAAGTACCATCATTTATTACGGAGTATACTTAAAGGAACATTAGCTGTTCGCTCATACGTGATAATTAAAGTGAAAAATATCCAGTGTGTTCCGAATGATAATGGATGACGAGTGCTCTAAATGTGTTAATTTTATTGAAAAACTTGCCAGACATTTTATGAATCATTCCTTTTACGTTCTTACTCAAATGACTTAACCATTCGTCTCCACATTGAAGTGTAATCCAGAATGATGGAACAATATTAACCACTTAACATTCCATTGCAAATAAACCCATTTTTAAAATAAGTACATATATCATCGATGAACAGATTAAAATAAATCGTGCAATAAATATTACCAGCATGTTTTCTTTCATTCCAAAATTTACTTTCTCCTTAAGATATTTATAGAGTGACCGATATGATAGCGCATTCCAGACTGCTAAACATTCCCTAGTTAAGTTCACATAGGAGTCTGTTGCTCTCCACAAGATATACGGAGGGAATAATCCTTTAATCGATCCCATTACATCAATGTCAAATCATGGTTTCTTTCCATCAGGGGCATCCTGATTGAAACTTTCCATGTGTTACTTTTAATTGCGGATTCAAAATTTCTGAACTTCTGCTTCACTTTAGTGGCCTACGAGTTCCGTCGGATAGAAAAGTTTGGAATTTGGATCCATTCAAGAAATACCAGTATCTTTAAGGCAGACGCGAAACTTGACTTGCGAATGTCTTCTACAACCCCAGTGTCAGCTGATGAGTTACATTGGGAAAGCAACCAGTAGCCGGCAATGGACGGATTACAGGGCTGACTCCAATGTATTCCACCATTCCTGACGACAAGTGTGACGCATGAAGAGTATGCCAGTAGAATTTCCAACATTGTAACGAAGGACAGTTTACGATTTCGGAGTAACCTCACGTTGGGCAGTAATTTGGGGAAATCAAGTATACCATTCACCTAGCTGCATATTGCTGTAGCGTTATTTTGGCAAACTTCTACGATAGCTTGAGACATTACCATGGTTACCAGTTGGACCCAAAACAGAAATTGGTCAATTTGATTGAAATTTGAGTCCAAATTCTGACAATGGGCATGATAGCCTTGTGCGATTATTAAAAATACTAATACTTTGTGAATTAATGTATTTTGTCTGATTGTGAGTTTTGGCCGTGTCTCAGAAATGTCACCGAGTATTTTTATTGTTAGCTTGTTTATTCCAACTGAATAGAACGCTGTTGTGAAGACGGGATACTCTACACGTGATTACGAAAAGTTGTAAGTGATTCTGCAATAGGTTGCTTTGGTTATTAAATATGTTTGGGCATGTTAATTGCAAAGTCTATGTAATGTCTCAGTTATGTTCGGAGCCGTAACATAATATCCACCCAGAATTCAGTTTGCCAACTCACGTCAAGAACCAGTACAAGCGTACACGATTTGCAAGAAGTACACAAGTAGAAAGGATTCATAAGGGCAGTTGAGGTTTTCTTGGACGTTTGTGCGATGACAAACTGATTAACCAGTTTGCGTTGTATAGAATTTGGACAGCTGCTGTTCCAGTTTCTCGCTGCTTGTCACATGAATTACCATGTTTATGTTTGTAACATCAGATAATAGTTTGTGGCATACCTAGGAAAACTTGCTTCGAAATTAAAAAGTCATTATTTGCTTCTACTAACATAATCTATGGGGTAAATTATACATCTATTAATGAATAGCTTGTAACAATTTATCGCATGTACACTTTTGGGCAAACAAACATTTCCTCATTTACATTGTGAAGCCATGTTAGCCTCCGTGTTTACGTATTACTCCTTTTTCAAGTTAAACTAATGTTGGGTGTCAATCAAGTTTCAAGAGCTGGAACAATAGACACGCCTAAGAAGCATTCACTACGTAGAAATTCTTGAAAATATGTACTGTTCAAATTATTGCATGTTATGGCAGTTCTGTTACTTTGATGAAAACGTATATTTTAGTTTGTCCCAGAATCTACGACAACTCATTCTAACAGGAAAAGGGTATGAGAATTGTCTTTAACTAAACAGGTGTATTATTATCTAAAAGTCATATTTGTTCTACACAGGCATGGCAAAACCCGCGGGTTTCCATCTTAAAACCCGTGGGTACGGGTTATAATGGGTAATATGGGCTTTAATGGGTAGGTGGGTTTAAATGGGGCTTGTATATATTAACATGGGGACCTTATTGCCCGCCTACTCTATGGTCCCATATACCCCTATAGTAAACTCGTTTTTACCCAGTGTCCCCACCCAATAAGGTGCTAAGTGGGTCCATTAAAACCCGGGTAAAAACGGGTGTACCCGGCCCACAATATTACCCACTGCCATGCCTGGTTCTACATAGCATAAGTGTATTCTCCTTGCAAAAGGTGGACAGACGAATATTCTCCTGGCATTATCGTATAAAACTATGTTTTCCCTTAACTGATTTTCCTGGTGTTTTGTTTCTAATGGATTCTCGAACCGCACGTAAATCAAATAGGGTACAAGGCGTTGTAACATGACCGCTTTCGAAAATCCTACTTTAAAAACCACAGAATTGGTCCAAGACTATGTTGCTGTTATATTTTCCAACGAATAGCATTTATTAAAAAGCTAATTAAATTAGACAGTTTTCCACTTCTTAAATCATGGAATACATCATTCGTTTATTGACTATGATGTAGAATTGACTGGGACTCATTAAGTTGTGGTGTTTTATTTGAATTGCTGTAACGTAAGTAGATATCACGGTGAGGAATATTGGAGTATGTATATGTGATCGACTGGCTTGCTATAAATACTTGATCAAGAACATTTATTCGATAAAAGTAAAACACGACAAATCAGACAGTCGAAACAGTCGAATATTCATTTCGTCGAGTTAAAAGCAAACAAGGCAATAATTACGGTGTGCATTAGCAAGCAGTACAATTGAGCTGCTAGAGTCTGGACTATTAATTAGGAAAACACAAACATCATAAATGACATTATAAGCTTTCTCGCCCTGCTCAACAAATCAGTAGTGCACTTTAAAATTCATGCTATGAACAAGGATGCCGAAAATGAACGGTTAAATTTAAAGCGCAGTAACACACCATATTTTATTTTCAATTCCAACACATTTTATGAGGAATGCCAAATGTCCCATGTAAAATAGCATACGTTTCATTTAATTAGCATCCAATTCCTTGTGGCCAAGATTATATTTTTAAACGAGAAAGTTCCGATCTGCAATACCGATAATTAAAAAAAAATCAGTATTAAAGGAAGGTATATACTTAATAGAGTGACACCTTTGTATATACCAGTAGGAACATTTTTTACTAAAGATCATAATAATTGATAATAATTGATCAAGGTTTGTGCAAATGAATCATATCTATCTTTGGATTTAAAAAAATGATAAGCCCAATCAGATAATGGAATGCTCGAGCTTATTGAGCACACTAATTAATTAATTTAGTGAATTCGCTGACAAAAGCGGTCGTATATTACGACTCATAAATGTCATCTTCATTTAAGTTGGCAATTTCAATATTTAATATTTTTCTCAGTATTCTGCTTGATTGATATTTTATTTTGAGTTAAAGCATGACATATGCCAAAACCTTCATATCGGATTGAGCTGCTTTTAAATATTTTAGATTAAATACTTCGATTTGGGAATGCCCAAACAATTGATGCTCCTCGCCTGAAAAGGGAAATAGTTGCTATTTGTTGGTCTGGCCAGATGGTTTTCAAATCAGCTTATGTTAGTTGTATGCTAACAATCTGTAAAAACAGATCGATATAAGATATTACCATCTTTTACAAAACATACTTTGCCAATTGCCAAGTAATTGCCAAAACTTTCGAAAAGGTAAACGTACTTTTTATAAAAATGGCAACACCGCTACTCTGGAAAGCGTACCAGTTAAACGAAAAAACATTTGGCAGTGTCTTGTACAGACACAAGTTATCAGTAATTGTTGAAAAGGAAATGTTCTGCATAGAACGCAGCGCCATCAAATTAATTCCGCTGCGACTTTCGTACGCCAGCATTTTGTTTACGACATTTCTAAGTTTAAATGTCCTACGAAGATTTATCTCCGAGAGGGATGGTCCTCCGTTTGCCCTTGTTCTGTTTAGCATGCAGTTAGCTGCTATTTTTGTGATAATTTTGGGCACCAACTATATCATTGAAAGAGATGGCGAAACACTTCTTGAGGAAGGTTGGAACACTCTACTTTTATTTGACAGAAGGCTACGTCGGGAAGAAAGGAAGATAGGCTATGCTGTGGCTTTACCTCACTGGAAACTTGTAACTCAAGGTTAGCAGAAAATTCACAGAAATTCTATTTAGACTTCCAATATTACCAACATTTATCATTGTATGATTCTGTTTGAAGAAATCATGAAGCTGATCAGAGGTCACATGGATGCAGACATAATGGGATTGTTCATGCACGCCGTCATCCTACTCGAATTTACTGCAGGTCTAGGAATTGGGGGATTTTTGGTTATTGCTAAATTCGATCCTGGGTATGTTGCATTTGGTGACTCGCTTCTGTCAACAACTAATGGAGTCTGGCCGCTAATCCTGAGAGTACTTGTAACTCAGTGGTGCTTTATGGAGGTCACGCGATCCATTACACAGATGCTTTTACCGGCTCTCTTCGCTTTCAAAATTATAATCAATTGCCTTGAAATTATCAACAGAATGTCTGCAAGAAACAAGCAGTACTTAAAATTATATATCCAGCTTCAATGTATTATTCAAATTGTTACGGATCCTTTAAGAAAAATTTTCAGCAGTGTACATGTCTGTGGGTCTCATTTTGGGAGTACTTGGAACGTGGATATTGCTGAAGGGCTGGGCTATATTTCCGCAGGGGATTTATGCGATCATGTCAATGATTACTTTGGTAATCTACATTGTGATAGGGGGAACAGTTCCGCATATTGTGAGGTCAAACGTATTCAGCACTGAAATGCTCAACGTGACCTGGCCCATCAATTTTGTCGAGTATTGGAAATCCAAAAGGACTGTAGGAGCATTTTGTGCTGGATCTGGGTATAACATTTGGCGCAGAGAGTTGCGAGCAAGGAGATCAATTAAGTTCTACTATGGCTTGGCGGAATTTGATGGCGACACAAAAACCAACTTTTACTACAGCATATTCTCAAATACTGTCGATGTAATATTGATGACCTAAGCAATCACACAGCATCGTTCTGGGTTAAAGAGCAATTACGATCTGATGAGTAGAAGTTTATTGTTGTTGTATTCATCGAATGCTTTTAACATACTATACAAGGAAATAAAAAATGAATGATAACCATGTCACATGTTTTGAGAAATTATTGGTTCAGAAATTTAAAAATTTTGAAATGTCCAATATAAACGTAATAACTTTACATTTATGAGAATGTTTGGTGACATTCATACTGATGTCTCTAATACGCTTGGAGGAATTATACATCTTTTTTTATAACCTACGGCTAAACATGTGTGTTTTCCAGGAGCGTATTGCAAGAACATATAAATACTGCATCGTTGACGTCATACTAATTATTACATATTCAAAGTATACTAATGTATGTTCGAGTTGAGCTCCAGACAAAAAGATGAGAATATGTGATAGTCCCTTCGTTTATCGGTTCATATCGAACTATGTATAAATATTTTAAACTCAGAAATTGAAAAGGTGGATCGTGAGAGTGCTGATTTCATCGGGGAAAAAGATATAGCGTTTGACAAAATTGGTCAACTAAATGTGTGTACATGTGTCATCCTTCACAAACGTTCGCAGTAAAATTTAAATTGAAAGCCATGAAAGCCTTTCACTTTACTATTCATTACCGACGATTTTTTTATTCATTAAACTTTAGACCATAAAACATAATGTTGTTTTTTTGTATTTACTTACATAGAAATCTAAAAGGTGCGAAAAGGAAAGTGGTTTCTGAGCAACTTCCTTGCATGTTACAAAACTGCAGTAGTTCTTCTAGAATATACTGGCCGTTAGTAACAGTGGGCCGCTGCGGCGTTTGCGGTGACAGGTATTTAAATGAAACATACATATTTACTTATCTGGCTGACGGATTATTAGAGGTGCATCCATACACTTTGGTTGTATGATTGTCAGAGTAAAGCAACATGATAAAAGGAAAGTTGGTTTATTAGTTCGTATTAGGAGTTCATAGTCGATCTCCCGGTTCATGTTCAGTAACAATATTTGCTTGTAGCTGTGTAGTACAATGTAATAAAAGTAGAAACTCCAATTTTCTTGATTGAAAAGCTGAAGCATGTTTTTCATTTTTGATTGGAATTGAAATGATATTCACCACATTAACCATTTGGTTAGATTCGACCGCACCATAATTATTTTCCTAAAGCCTAGAAAAGTATTAATACGTTATAGTCGTTTCCGCTGACTTATTCCCATTATAATTATTGTTGAGCATGTCTGCTGTCGCATTGGACGGTTTAACCCAAGTTATTACTTGATAGTAAACCCTAAAAGTTGATAGTAAACCAATAGTAAACTTTATTTTGTGAAAATGTGCAACAACGCACAGTAATCACGGTAAAATTCAGGAAAGCGACAAACTTCCATTTTGGTTTTATTATGTTGAAAAATAACACACTCGATAACGTAAACCAATATAAAGTAAGAGTTGGTGTTATCTGAAGGAACAAATGTTCCTAGTCAAACAAAATTTTCAAAAATATATTTTCCGACATTATAGAATGAGAGAGATTTCTTTTATTTTATTGATTAAGCTAAAATGTCCAATTGAACAAAAATAGAAATGTAACCATATTGAAACATGTTCATGAAATATTCATTGTTTTCATCCTTTAATTCATTCCACGTTTAAATATTTAAGAACGAACAAAATTATTTTTGGCATACACCGTCAAACAGAGCTATTGTTTTTGCGGACTGAAAACTAATGTTTTAGTTCTCCATACATGACATATAACGTACGTCTGGCCAACGTACCAAGTCGTTCGAAAATATGGAGAGACGAAAATTTGCCTGGAATTTTATTGGAAAGCTGTTTTCCGCCAATGCATCTTCGCGGTGCTCTGCATATGAATTATAGACACTTGAACCATGTTGCTATTATAGTATCCAAGCAATTAGAATGTTCAAACAAACAATTCCAGCGAAAACACTAATTAGATTAGGCAGAGTGTACATAATGAATTATTCAATATATTTATCGTTTCTCGATTATTGTACAGAACTGAGTGGGACTCATCTAATTAGGCATGTAATTTCTCGTCCATAAAACAAGCTACTTTGTCACTGATATTTAGATTCAGAAGTCATAAAAAAATATTACGACTCATTTGGCCATAGTCATTTTTATGGAAAAATGCGTGTTTCAACGTTAATTTTCATGAGTAAAACGTATAATATGTGTATGTATTTAGCATTACACTGGATTTTTGTGTCATCAATTCATCCAAAGCCAACAATACATAGATTGGATTCCGATTGTGAATGATTTATCTCCAATTACGTCAGTTAGTTAAAAAAAATCATTGTTTATTTTAAAACACATACCTATTTCCCGTCATTGATATTAGTAACACATATAATTAGTTAGCGAAAGCCTGTTCGAGGTGCAAGAATAACCGAGGTGCAAGACCGTTTGGTGTTCTTATGAAACTCACAGAACCTATACTGGATAATGAGGTTGAGTACACAATCCACATATAGATTTAGCTGTATTCGGGAACATGTATTTATATTTTCTGTGCTATTGACTTACCTGAGGTCAAAATGCGGAAACGGGAATCAGGCATTGATACTTAAATGTATCAATCAATATCAATTATACTTCTTGATTCGTGTTGCTGTATATACCTGTATCCCTTATTCAACTAAATTATGAGTACTACTCTCAGTGTTGATATAATGCCTGGGTCGATTTTACGTAAACCAAAGGTAAAATTTAGAAAAGGAACGACGCTTCTTGTCGGCCAAAACATGACGTTCCTTTACAGAGAGGATGTAGCTTCAGCTGCTGTGTGCTAATTGCAGGAAAATTATCATGTTAAATTGTACATAATACTTTTAGTGTTCAGATTCATAATTGGATCCGAACTAACTGTACTCGATATCTACTGCCGTGTCAAGCTTATCCATATCAGTGTCCATATCCTTATTTTCTGAAGAAAGTGGTATATAACCATGCTACTGGTATAGTAAAAATGAGCTTCGAATACTCACTTTTCCATAAAAACGACTCTATGGCCAAATGAGTCGTAATATTTTTTTTATGATTTAGGCATCTATTTATATGGAAAAGTTATGCTATATCTAGGGTCAACAAATATTTTGCCATCTAATTATGGTATTTAATTTATAGTAAATCTGATCCACGGGCATGCAATAAATAGTTATTTAGGAAAACTTTATTCATGGAAAATGATCAACGACAAAGCCGAAGTGATTGAGCAGTGCTTTTAATAGCTTCGTTTTGCTTCACAGGAGTCTACGGCATACTGTCAAGAAAGTTGGTTATGCAGGCGCTTTGCCTCATTGGAATAAGTTAATTAGACGCCGGAATAATTAACACAGATGCAACGCTGCTTTCCACATTGTACCGAAACAAGCTAAATATTTTTATCTTAATTTAAACAGAAGTCAGAAAGATCGTTCGTGGAAAACACGGCGTTGACATCACCAGTGTGCAGAACGGCATAGTCCTACTATGTTAGCAGATATTTCCACCTGGAATCTTTCTGGTCATCTTCATGATAACTTTGCTCATATCTGGTGCAATCGAAGAAGAAATTCCTCAGATTCTAAGGTCATACGAGTTTTGTTGAGAAATGCTAAACAAACGCAATCTTGGCCTAACGCATTTGTCGAGTGTTAGAAATGTGGCGAGACAAATGGAATATTTTCACGTGATGCAAGATATAAATGTTGGTGGAAAAGATCCGGACTAAAATGCTAATTATTGTCCACTATGGACCTGCAACGTTTGATAGTGACACGAAAGCGAACTATTATTACAACATATTTTCCAACACTGTCGATGTTATTCTAATCAGATAAGCAGGATTTGGTTATATCGCATCGCCGTTTAATTACACCCATTCATTTAATGTGAACTGCATGGTCCACTTGGAATACATGTAACATATTTCGGGGGGAAGTTTAACTTGTTCGATATGTTTTAGCCCACACAACCGGTGAATGCATAAGATGTCAGGTTGCACACTTTCCACAGAACTACTAATCTGCACGTGTTGTCAATGTAATGCATTGTCAATAAGGAAAATAATAACTAAATATGTGTAACCTTGACGATTTCTCAAAGGACATATAGGACGAACGCAACATATATAGAGCAGTAGTTAATAAGCAAATGCTTTTGGACATTTAACTTTATTATTACGTGTCACCAAATACAAGATAAATACGAAAACGGCTGAAATTGCGAATTCGAAAACATAATCGAAGTACAAATTAATATTACCAAAATGATCCATCATTAGTCATTGTATTAATTTAGCGACGCTGCCATAGTTGCACACAAATTGTCGGATGAACATTTATTTTACTTAACTCACAATTGTCAAAACCAATTTTAAATCACATCTGCTATCACGATGATTGTAATTGATAGATGTCCAATTGGAAATGTTTAAATAATTATCCAGGTAATTACTTTAGTGTGCAGTTGGACATATAACGTTGGATGCTCTTGATTGAACAAAATTCACTATTTGAAATGCAAGGTAATGTAGAACATTTTGCTGCAAATAACTCGTTCAGCATAATGCACTAGCAAACGTCGGAAACAAGCAAGTGTAACGTCAAGCATCAATGTTAAAAATATGACTACTGCATTGACATGGAAAGCTTGCGATTTGCTTCGCACCTTGTATCGATACATCATCTACCGTCTAAAATCTGTTTCAGAATTATTGGCAATTGAAGGGGATAAAAAAGCTGGATTGAGATATTTGGTGAAGCGAGGTTAGCAAGTGCCTCATATGTGTCGCATTCGCATAATCCGAAAATTATATGTCACTAAAATATTTGTTATTGTTTCCATTAATTAATTAATTTTCTTTCTAGAAATTAATAAGATCCTAAAAGTCAGCGTTAATGCGGATATAATGGGCTTGCTAATGGTCGGACTAGTGCTAGTTTTGTTCTTCAGTGGGATTGTGGCGACGCCTATTACAATGACTTGGGGATGGGATCCGGCGTTCCAGGTCTTTAGGACGTATTGGCCAAACTTTTGTCCTCATAATTATTTAGGAATGATGGCACGTTACATTTTGTTGCAGTGGTGTGCACTTGAAATATGTCGCAGCTTGTCATTTGTTTCAATACCATCCATGTTGATTTTCAACGTATACATAGATTGTCTTGTTAGAATCCGTAAATTGAAGCCTGGTTGGCACTCTCTTAACCAATACGTTCAGCTGCAATACATTTCCCAAATTGCGCGTCGTCCTGTCCGCTATGTTGCAGCGACACTTGTTTTCAACGGTTTTGCGATAGCTGTAACTATTAAATATGTGACGAAGATGACATCATATTTATATTATGTTTTGATGAACAAGATGCATTATTATGATTATGTAATGTAAGCACATTCTGTAGTGACCATTAATTGCATGGGTTCACTACTAATGTATGATTATGTGAGTAAACCACTATGTAATATGTTATGATCTGTATGTATGCAATCCACTCATCAATATTATGTGTGTGCATTCATGAAAAGTATAAAAGCAGCGAAATAAAAATACGAGCAGAACACTTTGCTCTGACTAAATCAGAAAAGTACTCAATACGTTATCAGCACAAAGCTTGTAAAAACTTGCATCTCAGCTAATATTTCCTGAACGGAAACATTCTCAGCATTTCCAAAGCGGAAAAATCAGCAGCACAGCGGAAGTTCAGCATAATTTCCAAACAGCAGTTCCCTAACGGAATAAATCAGCTCAGCAACTCAGCGGAAATAGACAAAATTTCCAATCGGCAAGAATTTAAAATTCTTTAAAGCGGCAGGCAATCAGCGGAAATAGACAAGTTTCCAAGCGGCAAGAATTTAAAATTCTTTAAAGCGGCAGGCAATCAGCGGAAATATACAAGTTTCCAAGCGGCAAGAATTTAAAATTCTTTATACGACTAATTTTGAAAATCAGCAAATTTTCATAATGGCAGCAGCAGCACAGGCGGCGGCGGCGGCGGCTGCAGCAGCAGCAGCAAGTGGCGCAGCCAATGTTACGTACATAAATACAAAGAGATTGGACACCGGAGCAATCGCCAAATTGACAGGTGACAATTTCCGCGCGTGGAAAATACGCGTTGAAAGTCTGTTTAAAACACAGGACTTCCATCCTATAGTAGATGGGACGGAAGTACGTCCATCTACGGCAGGAAATGACCGGACTAACTGGGATAGAAAATCAAATGAAGCTTATACAGCCATGACATTGGCTATGTCAGATGAGCAGCTGGATGTAGTATCCAATTGCAAAAATGCGCAAGACTTATGGAAAAAGCTAAACGCAATGTATGAAAGCACAAGTTCAGAGAACAAGCAGCAAACTTGGCAGCGATTTTACAGTGTATTTGCTGAAGAATCTCCTGTAAAATCGATGATTCAAATACAGAATATTGCAGCACAACTGCGTAGCATGAAGGTGGTGGTTGAAGAAGAAGCTATCACTGGCAGAGTCATTCACAGTATGCGTGATGACCGTTTCAAACAGTTCAAAGAAGCATGGCGCTCGGTTGACACGAAAAAACAGACAGCAGAATATTTACTTTCACGATTGAAGATCTGGGAACTGGATGAAAGCGAACCAGATCCAAACTTAACGTGTGGATCCCAGGGCAAGGCTTTTAAAACGGCACAGCGAGCCAAAATGAGCAAAGATGAAATTGCAAAGTTTAAAAAACTTACGAAATGCAAAAATTGCGGTATAAAAGGACACTGGCATGCAGAATGTCCCAATGCAGATGATGGTCACCATAAAGTGACAAAAGCTTTCGCTGTGCACCCCAGCGAAAATTGCAGCACTGATAATAGCAGGCGCTATATTGATTTGTTTAAATGCAGCAAGGAGCTTATCGCTCCAAATGACGAAAATAGCAATGAGCAGGAGTTACGTAAAGTACAAGATGCGGCGACAGCAAAGCCATATGAAAAAGCAGCAGAAGAACCCAAAGTTCTCCAGAATGATGCCAATGCAGGCAACTCCAGCTTAAGGAGGGACACTAATGCAGGACTCCTGGCAAAAGAGGATGCAATTCTCTGTGACAGCAGCAGCAACTCAGCCAAAGATGTTTACGCAGAAAAAGCGTTAATGATTGAAAATGATGACCAAGCAAAGTTCAGCGAACTTTATCAGCAATACAGTCAGTAGTGACTAAAATATCTCATCGCTTGCGAGATATTTTTGGAATGCTAAGATGTGCAAAACATGACAGAAAGATGAACTGCACAATAAAAAGTGTAGTGCTTTTACTACTCATGCTTATGGGTATATTAGCAATGGTTCAAGGGGGGATAGATGACAGGAAAAATATAACCTCTTTGTTATGGCAAAAAAGTATATATCCAGTTAACGCTGGAATTAGCGCAGAAGAATTGCGAGTGCTAATATCTGCAAAAGATATAGCTGAAATGACGAAGATGATCAGCAGCTTAAATATGCCGAAGCATGTATGTTCTCAAGCAAAATGGAACATGCTATGTGAAATGATTCACAAGCAAGTGGACGCGAAGAAGAAGAAAATGAAAGAAGCAAAACAAAGTTTTAACGACTTGGATAAGATTTTAATCGTATGGATTATCATCATGAGCAGTATGACGTTTATTACCTTAGCGGTAGCATTGCTTTGCGACGAGGAAGGAAATGGACCACGACGCAAAAAGGAAGAAAGACCAACCAGCAGCGCACCGATGATGGAAGGAGCACAACCTAACACCATCGATGACAATAATACATACATCTTGTAGGAGGGTATTAAATATGTGACGAAGATGACATCATATTTATATTATGTTTTGATGAACAAGATGCATTATTATGATTATGTAATGTAAGCACATTCTGTAGTGACCATTAATTGCATGGGTTCACTACTAATGTATGATTATGTGAGTAAACCACTATGTAATATGTTATGATCTGTATGTATGCAATCCACACATCAATATTATGTGTGTGCATTCATGAAAAGTATAAAAGCAGCGAAATAAAAATACGAGCAGAACACTTTGCTCTGACTACATCAGAAAAGTACTCAATAGTAACAAACACTGCACTTGTGAAGGGGATAAATATATTCCCGACGGAAATGTGCTTGGTGTTGTTGGGCGTCGCTTGTGTTATCTACATTGTAATTTCCCAAAGCCTGCCGAGGGCGGTAAAATGCAATCAGTTGAGCAACTCACAATTAAAGCATGTATGGGGAGGCATATCTGACTTTAGTAAAAACGAGACTGGCAATGTTATGTTTTGTACAAAGACGGATTACAAACTATGGAGAAAGTCTCTATTAGCTCAGAGTCCTATATCATTCATGTATGGGTTAGCACTATTTGAAAGAGAAACCAAAATTAACTTTTACTCGAACATTCTGGACAACACCATCAATATTTTGTTACTGATAGAATAGCTACTCGTAAAGCAATGTAACCAAAATATAAACTCCACCAGCTTTTATAGAAGATTTGAAACTTGTCAATTTATTTGTGATTAAAACTGTCTCGTTGCGCACCGCATCGTAATAATTTTGCATTTTTTCACTCCGAGATATTTGTAGTTTAGACATGTCAACCGATGAACTCTACATTAACCATTTTGTTAGCTTCTGCTGCACCATAATTACTTTTCCAACATCTCGTGCACCGGGTGGATGCATCTTCGTCGTCACCTTTTGGATGAATCCCTTGTAGGAATAGGTTTCGAGTTTCACATAACATCTCGTAAAATGTTTCATAATATTCTGGCGAAACTCCAAAACAAACAATACGACTGCAAAACCGATTCCACCAACAAACAACACACAAATTACCTGTACGTGACCACTGATAGCGGAGGCAATGGGAGGGGGTTTACCGTCATCATGTTTTAGTCCATCCCCAGAGAGAAGTATTCACAGGAAACAACATATTTCGTAATAACAAAGCATAGCTCGGATAGCAAGAAAATAGGGCTTCAAATCGTATATCTTTGAATTTTCCGTATGGTTTTACTTAAGAAGAAGCAGGATCCCAAAAATGACAACTTTCAGTATTTTCCCAAATCTCGAAAATTGAGCGATTTTGGTCAATTTTTCAAATTTGTGGCTCTGTAAATTGAATATTTGATTGAAATGAAAAAATACCCATCCTAGATCTTGATTTGGAGATTCAGAATTGTTATTGATCTTAGCAATCGGTTGACAATTGCAAATTTTGCGCATGTTTAAAATTAACATGTAATGTTGTCCCCCGAAAAATTAATGTCGGCGCGGTGGCCACAAGTGAAGGTGGAGAGGGCTTTGCAATTAACGGTTTCATGACACCACCTGGATGACAAATATAAAGGAAATCGAAGAGATGAAAATTTTAGGCGGTCAATCAGCTTTAAAGACGTCAGGATACATTGATAGATTATCAATCACTTTATTTAATACCATGATACAAGCATAGGCTGCTGGGATGCTCTGAGTTTGAAATTTAATAGTTGGATTTTGGAGCAGCCATAATTCTGCAAATTATTGGCAAATATTTTTAGTCAGTGAACCAAGCTTTGAAGATATGCACGCCATTGGGAATATTACGAAGCTGATCTTACAGGCTGGTATTGGGGTACACCTGGTTTACTTAATTCACAATACCATTGGTTTTGACGGTCCGAGCACAATATCACGTCGTTTGAATCGTTACAATCCAACTTGATCGGAACGTGCATGATCGACTATGGAAACAACATTGCTCGTGTGGTATGTTATCTCTTGTTTACTATTAGTAATATGAGAGTTATAAAAATACGTACAGATTGCGACGTACATATGACACGACCGATTATGTACATATTGCCATATGTATAGATCGTTTGTTACAGACACCGAATTATAAAATATGTTGAATTGTCAAATGTACCAAAAGCTGACTTCAATGACCATTTAACCTACGCTGACAATTTATGAAATTCATATTTAAATTTTCACCATCAGCTGATTACTCAGTAATTACTTTAGCTACAATCCGCTAATACAACGTTTCACTTGCTGGTGCAACTCAGCTAAATGGCGGAAATTTGCCTGCTTCGCCGAGGCAGCCAATACAGAATCATGTTTTCGCTTACAGGGTAAGTCTGCCAGGTGTACAGAGCGCAGTGAGAAGGGAGAATATGTACCTAGAATCAGGTTTTTTCTGTTGATTGTAACGATGTATTTGCTTTGAAGCAGAAATGAAATTTTTAAATTTCACAACGACTTTATTCTTTTACATTAAGCAGAGGTGATTGAAATATACACATGGACATACATATCTATGTTTTGGTGCTCATTATTTCCAAATACAACGCACCAAAACAACATTTCTCAATGGTGATTGTAATGTTTGATCGGATAATGATATGGCGGTTTTAATCTTTCCATTGTATGGTACATATCTTTGCAATATTGTCAATGCAAGACGATTCTACTTTATCGAGTGCTACAAACTGAGCATCACGCCTGCAGTCGAGGCTACTGACGTGACAACATATACATCAGTCTTTCGGGTTTCAATTTTAGACAAACCCAACATCCTGACCGCAATATGTTTACACTCGCTGCAAAATCATATATTTACATTTAGAGCCAAACGCAAACGACGCACCGTATAAACGAATTAGTACCACAATCTCAAGTAGAAGTCCAAATATGAGTCATAAGGAGGAACATCTAGTCGAGTTGAATCTAATGGCGTATGTAGATGCTAAGATTTGTAAATTCAATGGTCAAACTGAGTTTATGTAAGAAAGGTCAATGTTACCGTACGTAATGTTGTAACTCTGTGGTTCATGGGGAGATAAATGACTTGACGCTGTAATGATTTTGCTAACAATATTTTACTTTTATTATAAAGATATATTATAGTCACAACGCCGAAAAGTCACACGGTAGAATTTTACCAAAATGTGGGTACAGGGATAGCTTCATGCGTGGATCACGAATCCGTAATAAAAAGTACGATAATCAGGGTAGTGGACTGAGCTACGGGCGAAAAAACCCGTACCCCGACCCCAAATGATAAAAAACTGTATTGTGAATTTGAATAGAGAACTAAACGCTGAAAAAATTGTGTAAAGGAACCACAGGTTAAATTCGCTGTCTTTGCCCGCTACGACGTCTCAAAGATCGATGATTACATACCTTGCAAATGATGAAAATAGAATGTACTTCAAAATCCAACCCTGTTATCAGATAGACAATACCAAATTCCTGAACAATTAAATGCCCTTGGAAATCAAGTGCGGTTTACCCGTGGGTCGGGGTGGCAGACCCTTCCCAGCAGTCAAGGCGAACATAAATAATATTTGTTATCTTCGCGATACTGGGAATACAAAACTCCTGTACCGATTGCACATGTTAAAGGTGTAGATGGTGGTTCCCAAAATCATTCTATTTACCTTTTGAGAAAATAATCCACTTCCGTCGCCAGAGTTTAGATTAGGCTTGGGAATATGCCTCAAAATGTTGTAACACCTGTTGTAATTAATTAAACGGTCTCAGGTTTGAATGAAATGGATCTTTGTGATGAATTAGGTTGATCAGTTAGACAACGTACTGATCTGCAGCACACACTTGAGTGGTACAGCGTAGGGGTACGAGTCCGATGAAAGTTTTTAAAATAATTGTAAATGTATTTGTATATAAGTTGTAAATAAAATCCAGCCAGTCAATCGAGTGGCTGAAAAAAATTTACCGCCAGTGCCATCTGAAGAAGGCCCGATTGAGGAAGCACACAGATGGAGGTCCACGTCTTCTTCATTGGACAGTTTTATAAACTAACTAACGCCTCAGTTAAATCATTACAAAATTATACTACTTTTCGACCAATATGTTAGAAGTTGTTTATTGCATCGACATAGCTGCGGTGATCTTTTTGTGTACAGGGTTACGCTACGGCATCCAGGTCCCCACTCGCGGAGCGAGTTATAGGACCCAGCTCTCGCGGGCACTAGTTTGTCTGATAACTATTTGTGTGATTACACCACATTTATTTGTTATATTGTTTGATAACTCATCTTCATTAACTACTATATACTAAGCATTTAGGACTAACTACTTGTTATATCTGCCGCCACACTTGGCCATGTATACATAACCTGGGCGTGCTTACTGTTAATTTATTTCACATATGGCGCACTAACATAACTTGATTATTATACCTAGTATTCATAAAATTTGTGTTATATTCAGCTCACACTTTGTGAAATGATGTACTTAACTTAATGACCGTTAGTGCTGTGTCGGATCAGCAGGGATTACTTGTAACTCAAACCGAGGCTGAGATATGGTCTAGCGGTCAGCAAATATTAAAATTACTTTAAGAGTTTTTTTATACTTTTGCCATAAATGAAATTGCACGGTGCTTGCTGCATAATGCATGCTGCGTGTTGTTAAGTGGCAATTTTTGCCCATACTAAACTCCTTTCTCCTCCTAAACTACTCCACCAATTGTCTCGAGCAATAACTAAAATTGAAGCTGATTACTTAGTGCATGTTCGCATACCATATTGGACTTTTAAATATTAACGAATAATTGATAAATCTGCGTTAAATTCACAAAATTGTTTAAAATTACTACAGTTATATATTTATAGGATAAAATTTACAACATTAACTATTTAGAAATCCAAAATGACAGACAGACATCTACTAACTCATCCGCTGTAATTTAAGATATTGATCGAAACAATTGGTAAAGTAGTTCGGGAGGAGAGAGGATTTTAGTTAGGGCATACCTTTACATGTACCAACAAGCATAAAGCAATCCGGATCCTGTTCTCGCGAGAGGTTCACTACCACAGAAGATAGGTGCGTTAAACTCAAGAGTGAGAATTATAATCTACAACGGCTGAAGCCGAGTAAGACTAATTCATCTATAATTACGAACTATTCTATATGATTGAGTTCATCACCAAAGCCAATTGCTTTCAATACTGTTACTTTCTAACTGCTATCCCGTAAATCTTTATCTCTTCATGAGTTCAACAAAACTCGAAAGCGATTGATATTTGGTAGGCTTGACTAAGATGATTTGTATGTTTCCTTTTCCGAACTGACTAGGTATTCCGATATATTGATTGCATGGCATCACTAAATAAACCAACGTACTGTTATCGGCGCAATACGAGGCAGTGCAACAATTTTGCATGTTGCGGTAGTGCTCTCGTATCTTCATTCTACACATTTAGTAACCAGTGGGAATACACAACAGTTTTTAAAGCAAAAGCAAGCTCACTACTTGATTGCAACAAAAATCAAGTAGCACGATGGGAGTTTGCGGATCCACAAAATTAACACTTCCCAATCGCACTTTAATGGGCTGGAGTGATGCAACATCCCTGATGAAATACTTTTTATCCTTTCGAGAAACCGCTGGAAATAAGTCCGACTTGAGATATTGAAGCAAGTCGACGGAGTCACCGTACACTTTGCCATACGTACCGAAACATACAACACCGCCTAAAAGCCCGTTCAGTAATGCTCCAACGAAAAGAACCATCATTTGGATTGTTAACTCTGATGCACTAGAAATTAGTGCGTACATGGCAATGATCGTTGAGGTTAGACAGCAACCTAGCGTTCCTGAAATTATTACATCCTGCTGAATTAAATTGTAGTAACGAGCGAGTATTGCAATCTGTTTGTAGAGAAGCAATTCCCTGGACCGGGATCGAGACATGTCATTGTATTCACCTGGGCTTTGGATACGTTCCGCAATGAATGCTTTAACGAACCTCATGTAGTATCGCAAGCAATATGCTGGCAACAGTGACATTTCAAATACGACGATCCACATGAACGAGTAGTAGTCGCATACGAGCCAAATGGCCCAAATGAAGACAATCGCTAATATTGCCACTGATTCGTACGAGAAGTAAAATTGCCCATTGTCTGTTGTAGGGAAGGAGCAGTGAGGCAGAAGGAAATATCCTACTGTTCCAGGAGAACAGTTATCCATCCACCTCTGCAGGGCGTAACAAAGTGTCATTGTGACGGCGTTGCCAATAACGCCTATTTGCGTTGCCCGGATCAATTGATTTGTCGATTTCTTCAGAGCAATTTCCGGGAGTAGGTGGCTTCCTACAAACGAAATGCCAAATGCACAATAAAAGCATGTTGGAGTAGTTGCCTAAAGTTACGAATATACTTTTCATGTGCGTAGCGTTTATTACCTCTTAGATGTCGCCTTTCATATTGCAGTATTAGGTTGTAGCACTCGGTCATCATTCTACGCCTCTTTGTCGCGACAATCCTTATCGAGCTCATTGTGACCATTGCAACACAGTACATGATGCATTCCATGGTCATTATAGGTGGTCGCTGACTCATTCCATAAAATGTTTGAAAACAAAGCAGTAATGTGGAGGCAACAAAAGCTGCCGTTTTGAGATTTCTCAGTTTATTGCCGGGAGATGGGACAAGTGCATATTGCGCTTTGTCAAAACTGAGGTAAAAAGGCGCGCTGCCAAATTTTTGCTGCAACGCCAGATGTAGTTTGAAGAACTTGAAAATATTTTCAGTAAAAATCATGGTTACTCTTGGTTATCACTTTGGAATTGTACTTGATTGCTCGCAAGAGCGGCAATATGGATTGGTAACCACAGCAATCAAAACTGGATCAACTTATGTCGCTACCACAGCATTAAAAGAAAGTAGCATAAAAAATTATCGTTTCAGGTGGCGTGATTACTTTAATTCATGATGATTTCAAGTATGAAGCAAGGTCCTTCGAAACGAAAAACAGTTGTCATGATATTTGAACAAACGACATAAGGTCAGGACATAACTGCCTCCTCGCTGGGGACGTGGGGATGGGGATGGAGAATATCTACAGCAACATGTCGCCGTGGCTTCAGCATACTACACCAAATTCACTCCAGCCTAATAAAACACGTACTTGTTTCCAGCCAATGTAGAATTTGTTCATTATTAGGTATATTATATTAGCACTTGGACTTTACTTGACATGCTCGCTAGCCTTACAGGTCAACGTGCAACGGTTAGAAACCGTTGCGGGGTCAATCTTTTCAATGGGAACACATATCAAGTGGTATATCAATCGACTTGTCTATGAACATGATGCATGGATCTGAGGTAACTTTGAGGTCACAGGTTATCGTTTTACGGTACTGACCTTTTGAAACTTTTTTTTTCGTTTTTGTGCTCTACCTTTTAAACAAAAGAAGTGCTACTTTTTTGTTTTTACCAGAACGTAGACTGTATATTTAAAAAGTATGAGACCCCTTTTTACCCCCTATAGGTCAAAGTAACCCGATTTGACCCGTAGTCTATCAAGAAAACATGATAACGCTTCAATTCTCTTCCAGAATCAATCATAAAATATTTTGCGATTTAAAAACCATGTGACCTTCCCGTGACCCTCACCCCGCCGCCTGTGGACCGATTGATCTCAAAGTCAATGCCGTGCAATGCCAAACAATTAAACTAAATGCAACTATGCTTCAGCTACGTAAAAATGAACAATTTCTACATTGGCTGGAAACAAGTACGTGTTTTATTAGGCTGGAGTGAATTTGGTGTAGTATGCTGAAGCCACGGCGCCATGTTGCTGTAGATATTCTCCATCCCCATCCCCACGTCTCCAGCGAGGAGGCAGTTATGTCCTGACCTTATGTCGTTCGTTCAAATATCATGACAACTGTGTTTCGTTTCGAAGGACATTGGTATGAAGTATTAAACGATTAATGTATCCATTAATTGTTTATGTGGTATATGGAACCGTTAGTTCTGCAAAAGAAACGAACTCAGGACTACAGCCTGACAGTCCAAACTTAGCGCGTTAAAATTTTAGTAATAAATGGGCATAAAGTATTCATATCTAGTTTGGCCATATTTTGCAAAATGCACGTAAATCATTCAGTGCTGCCTAGTCGAAGATTCTGGAAACGAGAGGAAATGGTTGGTCCGTAGCAGCAGAGCAGCGATATAACGTCGCATTATTGGTTATAAATAATGTAACTATTGTAAACCTTTGAACTAAAAGTATATGTATGGCATTTGTAATGAGCCACTTATTTAGAGCGGCAGAAGTAACTTAAAGCATTAATTTAAGAAGGCACTTATGGAAGTCTGGCATTTTAAATTACCCGCGTTTTGAAATGTTAATTGGTTTTTCCATTTAATGTGGCTTTTTGAAAGACTTGTGCAGAAAGTCTGCATGCTTTCACCGCAGTTGGCAAAGTTGACATTAATGATTCAGTGCTGCGTTTCGCTTAATTTTAAGCATTATTTTAAGTAGTGCCAGACTGTAAGTAAGCAGGTAGTAAATCGATGATTGCGAGTTGGAGAGCAGATACAAAGCTGGACATTATTTTTTATAAATGGGGCGAATGGATACTAATCAACTTATTGCTTATGCTTCGACTACCAAGTAATCAATTTATTTAAACAGCAGAAGTGACTTCAGGCATGTTTTAAGAACTAACGTATTGAACGGATGCATCTGAAATTACTAGTGTTTCGAAATTTAAAATTATTGGTCAATTTAATTTATTGTAATATTTTAAAAGATTGTTTCCCTCAATATGATGTTACAAACGCCTATTTAATCAATTTAGTTAGTGAAGTATCAGGTGCACTTTCAAGCTTACTATTAATGCCGACTAAATGAATGTGTTTCATGGCTCGGTTTAATGCAGTTGACAAAACGTTATGATTTCTTGCCAATCATGTTGATTCAAGAAAATCTCAAATCAGTCAGCAGCAAATACTGATACCGCACAACTATCCATGTGCTTTGTGCACTACACTTCTCATTATCTCTCGTTCTGGAACTAAATAATTTGCATAAATCGACTTTCGTATTTGATAAATACGTGTCTACTACATTCGGAACTTGTTCCATGAAGACGACCTCCTCTATATAAGCCTACTTGGTAAAATTTAACCAGTTGGATAATGTAAGATATCAGGTCACGCCTTGTCGTTTGTCGGTACAGATGCTTTTGCTTGTAAGCTCATATTCGGGCATTTCAGTTTGTCCATATGTACCTTTGCCTGCAAGCTAGTATTTCCATTATGTCCACTTGCATGTATGGCCATTTGTTACTATAGATAATGTCATTTACAACTGTAGACAATATGAAGGAATGGTACAGTACCTCCGGCTCGTAATGCAAACAGGTGCATTATGATAGTTGTACTAATGACAATTGCTTGTTGAAAATTCAATCTCTGGTTCTGAAGCATTTGGCAATTCGTTGTTGGATTAATATTGAATAATATTAATATTGCCTCATAATTGCAGTAATGCAAATATTGCAAACGTAGATACAGGCAACCTAGCATACCCGCCACTGGGCCAATAAGACAAATGGGCTTACAGGCAAAAACACCCCCACCTGAAAACGTCCATGCCGGCAAAAGGCCAGTAACGTTAGTACTAGACCACATTAGTTGTCACAATTTGAAACAAGAATAATGCAGGCACTCATTTTAGGCATTTAGAAATGGCGTTAGAGTGAAATCTTTGGAGTTTTTTAAATGTCAAGCTTCCACCATAATTTGACATGCCATGATTCCAAAACACATTTATGCGTTCTACAAAAATTCATTTTGGTGTTAGCTCTGTATATGCTTATACATCTACGTACCTAGGTTAATTGTCGCCTATGTGCATATGCTGCCACATAATACCGTATTTTCAAGGGTACCTGGAAGGACAATTATGAATACATTTTCAAGAAAAAATTCATCTATAAATTATTCAGGTCTGAACTACAGAGCTTACAAAATATATATCGATTGGACTGAGCCATTGCTCTGAGACAAGCACATCATAGTCAGTCATTTCTAGAATAATATAGTACTGTGCAATATCATTCGTAATTTAAATCTGCTGCAGTGCAGTAAATTTTAAGCGGTTCCAAAGACATCGGTGTAATAAAATTTGCTAAGCTAATTTAAGTATTTCCATTGTTATGATCCTCGTTTTAGTTTTTGAAATTATTAGTACGACTTTTTATCGATGGGCACAACTAGTCATTTCAGAATTAGTAAGATGAATTTATAAAAGCCGCCTTGCGTGCCTAGCTCAAGCTTTGGCAAATTAGCTAGTATACATATTTGTACTTCTAAAATGGTGGTCCAAACTAATTTCCTATTTCGGATTGAACGGCGTATTTTTTCCCTTATGCCACGTATCATTTGGAAAGATCGACGTCAGTTTGTAGGTGAGCAAAAACGATTAGGTAGCTTTTCGTGTTACGTTGTCGAGTCCACTTGTGTCGGTGGAATACACAAAAAAGCATTGGGTATCGAATCAGAATCCTTTTTTCTGGAAGGCAAAGATTTACAACAATTTCGAACCTATGCCTAGGTGCAACACATGCAAAATGAAGTTCAATCAATTGAAAGTTCCTGTACTGCATGTATCATTTCTTGCTCAGTTTCACTCAACAAACGGCATTGTCAGTAACTGATCCGTCGACGCTTTCAAAGAATTAAAACTGGCTGTGAATTCCGATTACGATGAATACGAAATATTTCTTCACTTTGCCGAACAGGACCAGTTCATACCACATAAAGTCCGCTACAAGATATTTGGCGATTTCAGTCATCTTTCCATTCAAATCAAATCATTATATCTGCTGGATCAACAATGTTGTTATTAAATGGCCGCAGCATTCATAATCTGCAATAATGTATGCATAATGCAATTCCTATCATGTTGCATTGTGCAGTATTTTCTAATTTAATTGGACGATATTATTTTCGCGATTCAACTTGATACCACTACAAACCTGTACTATATTATATGTATGCAGGTTAGGGAATTGCGGAAAGTAGCAAATGACTCTCAAGTTCATTTGACATAACTAGAATTTGTTTATATTTTTCATTATTTACATTCCAGTTTACAAGCAAGATTTTTAGCACTATCATTTTGACGTGCGAATCTTGTTGGCACAATTAAACATTTTTCTGATCAGTCCGAACCATACATTTAAAGAAATAGTGAGATCAGTAGAAAATGGTGGCTGCTATTTCATTTACTTTTGTAATCTCTTTCTGTTATTTTTTTGCCCTGTATAGTTGAATAAATACACTGGACATCCTTTATTTTAATTTTATAGTTTAGATACAAACGTTTGTATCTAAACTATACACATTGACATATGTACTATGTTGAAACAACTAATTTAGTTTTTCGGTTGTTTTGTACTTGTAATATATTATGCAAATAACTTTAGTAATAGTTTTAACAACTATTTATATTATATCACGCAAACGGATTGGAACTTATCTAATTAGCTGTACCTCACCACATTGTTCTTTTAATTTGACTGCTGTAAGTACTTTTAAAATTGGTTTTCCCAAATGGATTTTCTGTTTCGCACTAGACATGACTAACATTATTGGCTACGGCTATAAAAAATAATCAACATCGACCGTGAGTTCATGGCCTCAACAAAATGTTCGTAATACATAGTTGGTTGCTGGACGTGTTCCAGACATTTGTTTTTGGACACATAGGGAGTAATAACTTCACCGTTTAAGCAGCCAAACAATACAATAATTCATCACCCAGCTTTGGTACAGTTTTTCCAGTTTTTTTTCAGTACAATCGGGCAAATTCAAAATGCATTTCCACATAAGCCAAACATTTGTTCTGATTGCACAATTTCTTGTCAACTTTCAATTCGCCTTTTGTAATATAAACTACCACCACATTGATATTTTCAAAATGTTATTCCTATCGGTTAACACAAATTACGAACAATACGAAATATTCTTTCATGCAATGGACGAAGACCAGGTAGATGTCGTACAAGATAAAGTACGTTGCATGATATTTCGTGAACATCATCAAATGGTTTCAGTCTTGCATCCGTTTAAGTACACTCAGCCAAACCACTTCATCATTGCCCCATGGAACAACTTTTCGGAAACTGTACAGAACTTTTATCACTTTTCGTTGCTAACAGAAACAATGTTCATATTTACGACAAAGGAATATACTTCTCATGACGTGGCATTCGTACACAACGACAGCATGCTGGATTCTCCGTTTCATCACACATCAGCTGTCAAGTTATTAGTTCAAGTAAACATGAACAGTTCTAGTGAACTATTAGCCGATTCCTTCTGTATTGGTTGCTTGGACTACCATCATACTTTGATCCGCACTGGACTATCGGATGTGGAATTTATGAGGTTGATTGTTAACCCAAAATTGGTACACAGAATCTTATTTAGAAGGGCGAGTGGCAGTCTGGTACATGGGATCGTACACATTGTGCAAGAGGATTATCTGGACGACGACATGTACGGAAAGAATCGGGCTGCTTGTGAGTGGATGTTTCTGAGGCATCCCAACTACATATTTTGCAATCGGCAAATAATGGCCGCAATACTTCTTGCCCGTGTGCACAACATCTCCCTGAATATTCTGCACCTTGACTACGAAGAGGAGATGACTTCGATCGATCTACACGGTAGTGATGAATACATAATCGTTGACGTCGCATATAAAATTCTAGAAGTATTCTCATACATCACTACATTTCCAGCTTTGGCTGCCGTCCGTCATACCGCGTATGCCAGTAAAAGATTGATATATTGTCAGAATTATGTATTGACAATTAAAAACAAGGAGATTGTGGATTTCAAGATATGGATTGCAACCTTCCCAGTTCGATTATGGGCATTTGTACTTTTGTCACTAATGATATTGATATTTGCATGCACACGTCATCTTAGTGAGTCCAAGCTAAGAAAATTGCTGGATTTGTTTGGAGCATTCATTGGTAATTCGCTTCCTCGTTATTTCGAGCAGCTCAAACTAGTTGTTCTCGTTCAGTATATAGGCATGTTTGTGAACAATCTATATGGAAGTGGAATTGTGAGTGTGCTGACCGTATTCATTCCGCCCAGGCCAATGGAGTCTATTGCAGACTTCCTGCAGGAGGGTTACAAAATATTGTACATATACACGCCACAATACTCGCCTCTCCGCGGTTGGCTGAAGTACGTTCGCGGTATGACGGAGTCCAGCTTGTACAGTATATATGGAGAAGATTTGTCGTTTTCAAATATTGCGAAATATCTTTCCGCAAAATACGGCTACTATACAGATTCGAATGTGGCGGAAGATAGTCGCATTATGCTCACATACTCCATGTATTCTAGGCATGGTAAGGGTAAAAATAAGTGTTTCATTTTGCCTGACTCGCTAGACCTAATGAATTGCTTTTTGCGGGCAGAGACTGTAAACAGATATTGGTTACTCCAAACGTATTCATATTTTCAGGAAAGTGGTTTAACGGATATTTGGGAATCCTTCAGGCACTTTCTGAATTCACTGACGTATCGAACGGAGTACTCATTGGAGAATTCAAAAGTTATGTCTGGAGACCAGATAAACTTTGTTTCCTTCCTTGGTGTGCTCATATTCATCGGCGTGTTGATCTTGTCCAGCTCAATGCTGTTTATGATAGAAGTCTTGACAATCAGTGTGATTAAATGGCGTGAGAGCTGGCCTCATGCAATTGCGTGTAGACTTATGTTGTGCTTAACCAAACTAGGGAAATTATTGCAAACGGTGTACTTAAACGTATATGGAATGAGGCTGTGGCGTTTCAAAGGTTGTACTAATTCCGTCGCCATTATTCAAATTCAAGTCCGCCACGTCGACTAATTGTACATTGACTGACTGCATTGCAGCATGATCTGAATATATCGCCTATCCCTGTTTTTTTTTTTTTTTTTTTAGGGTGGATGGAAGAGGCAGGAAGCATGCACACGCACGCTTTTTGTCTCTGTGACTGGGAAAAAAATATATTTTTTTTTTCCATGGATCTGATCAGTGCCCTAGGTTATCGAGGTCGCCCATTTGACCTCTAACCTATGGGCGCTGATCTTAGACAAAAAGATCGCAGTTTAGTTATTGCTTAACAGAGCTGTCGAGTCAGTTTTGCAGTGCGATGTTTACAATGTAAACATTGTCTCAGCTGGCTCATAGCGAAAGAAGTGTGAGTGAAGTGAGTGTTGTGAGCAGAAAACATTTCTCTGCTCACATTGATAAACCCGTGATTTGAGCAGTGTATTGATTATACACTGCTCAAAATGATATCCAGTGATTTGATGTTTTTTTAGTGATAAGTGCGAAGTGTTTATCGTTCGCAAACGCCACAACGCACACATACATCACATCATCATTATCAACATCAACATTGTGTGACCACACGATATTTTCAGTGAACGCACCATCACTGGTGTGTACACTGAAAATGATACGTGATATGTCCTGTTATGCTGCCACTTTGGTGGTGTGATCAGTGATCATCGCCATTCCAAACCGTGTAGCAGCAATACAGGACGAGACATTGCCCTCTGCACAGGTAATTTGCATATGCAAATTAGGTGTGCGAGGACAAAGTGAGGAAGAGTCCATCTCACTTCATGGGTGATGGACTCTTAGACGACACGACGTGCTGGAGAGTCAGCTCACCAGCGCCACCACCTTCTACTAACCCCCTCCAACCGACCTCCTCTTTTTGAGGAGTACAGGGCGGAGGGTTATCCGGTTTAAAGCAAAACACCAGTGTAATGCTTGAAAGAGACTGCAATAAGCCATATTTTTTTTGTGCTTGAGCAGCGTGAGTAGTTACTATTTATGTAACTAACTCCCTTTCATATATACATACATACATACATACATCCCTGTTTTATGTCACACCCCGTGACGATTACGACGTCAATTACACCCTTTATACTATCGCATGCCTTCTGGTAAACTCAGCACATAACTATTTGTAATTGGCCGGTATTTTTTCGTCCATAATATTTCATGGAGTTAGTGCTAATTTTTCATACGATTCTTCATTGAAAAAAAAATATTTTCTATGGATGAATGAATATTTTTTGTGGATGAGAAATTATTGGTTTGTTCAAATAATAATTATTTTCATATGCATCAAAAATGATTTTTTAGGGCTAATGTATTAGGATTCGGAATCTACCCTGGCATGTACAGAGAGGTTATGTCCGATTAGTTCACATACAATGATTATTGATAGGTATGCATGTTGATGAACTATACTAGTAATAGCTTTCTACTATCATACTCTCGTGTGCCTTGGGTCCAGAATGGCTTCATGTAATGTCTTTTCAGTTTACATCCAGCAGCCAAGAAGTTGGTTATCGAAATGGCTCTTAAAGAATCTAGTGATCGTGTGGTTTTAACCGCTTTTCGTCATAACAACTGGCGCGAGATAAACATTTCTGAAGATGAGATAAAACGTTGTATATTATTGTGCTTATGGATACACTTGTCCCGCAAAAATAAAAATATTTACTTTACCCAATGGTGTCACAACGTTCATGAAGAAAGTAAAACTACTATTGGAAAGTAAATGGACAGAGATTGAATCATTATTCATTAAGTACTTCATGAAACGGTGGGTACAAAAGAAGCCAAGTTGGTACCCGGGTATTGTTGAAAGAGACGTCCCTAACTAATAATAATGCACTGGAATCTACGAACACATATATCAAGGACGAATTCACCAAGAAATGTGGCAAAGCGTTACAAGTGATGTAAAATTTCAGAATGTATTTGTAAAAAAAAGTTTCTTTTATGTCCCAAAAAATATTCCATTTGCCAAAATATTAAAACGAAGTGTCCATTAAAAAATATTGCGTCGTCTGAGAAAAATAAATGCAAATATATGAGAAAAAATAATCATTTATCTGTCAAAAAATATTTTTTTTCAATGAAGAATCGTATGAAAAATTAGGACTAAAGTTATGATTTTCTATGGACGAATAAAATATTCTCTTTGTAATTTGTGTGCTGCAGAGGACATATTAGGTTTTATATCTACGCATTCGATTGCGATATGCTACAAATTGGCATGTAAATATATTGTGCAAGCATATCGTAAGCGTAGGTTGATACACGCTTAAAAATTTCGCGGATGGAAGTATGACAAATAACATGTTGTAAATCGAAATCGTGCTACCTTGAATTTCTGGAACACTATTCGGGTGGAGAGTTTCGAATTATCTACCATTCCTAAATTAAGAAGGATTTCTCTAACACATGTGATCATATCTAGGTTACGGCGGCGCCCGCATAAAGAACAGAGAGAAAGATTTGGACGTACAGTTCAAATATTAAAAGCGTTGTACGTTAAGTTCATAACTACTCGCGCTGGCGTTGCCTACAACATATCAACGAAGAGCATATTCCACAAAGGATTTGTATTCGTATTATGTCTGTATCTATTACAAATTATTAGGAGCGTGGATTATTAGACACATAGTTAACGTGTTAAAACCAAGAGATAGCAATCTTCACCGATACTTTTCAATAGAGAATTAAATTAAACCATACGTTGAATGAGAAATCAAATTGGTAAACAAATTAACTGGCAAATGTCCAATATTTCAAGTGAAGGATGTCTATGAATATGAGAAGCTTCGAGTCGACCCAAAACATCTGCTAAGATTTCTACGATTTTTCCAGTTTCACTGTCTGGCAAACGCAATAAAGTTAATAACATTGATTTACGAATTGCAATATGAAAGTTCTTCGTCTCCAGGGTACAGATTACTGAAAGTCAGCTTCCATGTCATATTTGTTTCGCCGGTGCAGTACAACAGTACTTTGCAATTCATAAAGGTCTGGAGTTGTGTGCGGTATCAAATTGCAGTATTCCCGTCCAACGAAGTACATTTGCAAAAAATACCACGGTCCGTAACTGTCAGTCTAATTTTCGCGCTAACACCACCAAGCAAATCATTTCTCTTTGGAATATATCTTGTTTTGGATCTTAATCCAATAACAATATGGGATGAATGGGAAGTCATACTATCCGCAACGATTGGATGTCTTAACGTCTCCACCGTCGTCGTTGGATTTGTTGTTGCTTACGAACTGACGAAAGAGGTGCTCAGGTATCGGCCAGAAAATTGCATCGAACGCAGCTACACACATAAAATTCTGCTCTATCATAAATATCAAATTTTCATAGCGCTAGTAACGCATATAATTCCTTGCAAGATAGCATAACGATCTGTAGTATTATTGGTCATCTGGATTGGCTTGTAATTGGCAGCGTCATGTGTAAAAAGGTAAATATTAGAAAGCAAATGCCATTTGAAGTCATCGCAATGTTTGGATACTTACAAGGGAACGTTTTTAGGTGAATAGAGCCTAGAGAGAAACGAAAATATACATCGGAATCAGAATTTTCTGCTGATTCCAACGGTACCAATTTTATTTTGCAGAAATGAATGATTGGAATATACCAAGAGCTCAAACTGATGTAAAAGCTGGTAATTTATGTAAAAAGCTAATAACCTTTAAGTTATCATGATTATCTAGTATAACTAGATTTAGATATTTCAGATTGTCCATAAAGGTTGCTGAGGTATGGCACACACAGCTGCGGGCATTGCTTAAGTAGTCATCATCAGTACAGTGCATGTTTACATCTTTTATGCAGTCTTTACACTCCATTACCATAGTGCAGTTCAGATAAACGAGTTGAGCAGGCAAATTCGGTATAAGTGGAAAATACACTGTCCTCAAATTCCAAGGAATGAGGTGGATGACCCCTGGGCGACACCTGGATGACCCTTGGGCTACACCTGGATGACCCTTGGGCGACACCTGGATGACCCTTGGGCTACACCTGGATGACCCTTGGGCGACACCTGGATGACCCTGGGCGACACCTGGATGACCCTTGGGCGACACCTGGATGACCCTGGGCGACACCTGGATGTCCCTTGGGCGACATGATAATCCATGTTAATGTAATAACAGTGGTCACTATGGAACCGTGACACTGAATTTTAATTATGACTCTTATCTGATTTTGTAATTTGCCCGTTTATAAATGTCAATGTTTACATAAAATTAAATTGACACTAAACCACTTTTAAAGGTTATATAGTGCGCGGGGAGATACATTTATTAATATGTTGAAGTTATGTTATTAGTAAGCAAGAGGTTTCCACGTAGGAACATTAAATTGTCCATCATGCCCATTACGCACCTCTGTGTGCCTAGTTGTAGCTCGTTAGCACACTTCTGAATATATAGGATCTCTTATCAGGTCAAATAATGTCAAGGAGTAGCGATTCCATTTTCATTAAATTTCCTTTCAACGAAAACTACAGTGTGCCAAATTCAATCTCACAAACATATAGCATAGGTCGCAAATATCCACCGCACAACCAAAACGTATCACATCTGACAAACAAGTAAACTGAGCGGGTGAGGATGTTTATGTTTGTGATAGATATTACAGGCACAAGTCGGCTGTGCTACATGCTAAAGCTAGACGACCAAGATGAGGAATTCCCACCGCACTCACACAATCAGCGCAGTTGTGTTCGGTTTGCTCAGTCAACCAAAAGATAACTACCCCTGCCGGGATTCGAGCAGGGGCATAGTTCTTGCTTCCACGAAGGAAGAATTGAGAGGCGTGGGAAACGTACGCCCCCTACGCACGCTATGCATTGCTTCACTTGCATCAAAACGAGGTACTCTTCGTGTAATTACTTGAGTAAATGTATTTATTTACGCTGCTAGTATAATAGCTACAACCTAATTACGGGAAAGCGGACTCATGGCATCTAATAACTTATCAGTTAGGTTGCGTCACGATTCTCGGATATCTGTCTCTTTTGATTTCAATAGATGAATTCATATCTAAGTAATATTCTAATACAATGAAAACTTGTGCGAAATTCGCATATTAACAAACTTTGAAACGCGCAAATTAAAATGAATAGGGTTGTGTAATTGTATTGTTTGCTGTATATAAGTAAGTTAGTATAAGTATATTGGTGCAACGTAATTGGTTCAATTTTTTTAATTCAGGAGCATGGAGTTTAAAGTATATAACGCACAGTTAGTCGCCTTCAGAAGACTGCAGGATTAATACTTCCAGCGTGAACACAAAGCTAAGCAACGTGATGAGGTGATTTTTGGTGATGTAAAACGCGTCAAAAAATGTGATTCCAATCGGCTTCCTCCGAAGCATAGAGAGTATTCGTTCTACCTGTTGGGGATAGACAGCACAATAATCGTATGTGTTTAGCATTGTGTAACATTACCGGCATGTAATTTGCCAAGAACAAATCGCCGACATGACTAAAACACTTATTGAACTTACTGCCCAATTTTCATGAAATGTTTGCGATGAATTTTCGATCAAGTCCGAAGTCTGATCACTGGTTTGATACACGGTCGATGCGTGATGAATGACTAACACTGCTCTCAAAATAAAATGCGAGAAGGAGATGAAAATATAGTAGGACCAGAACCGCCTGAACTTGCCGGACGAATTGATGAGGGCATCCATCTATATTTCCCATTAGTAAAATTAAAACCGTTAGAGCAAATATTGACATAATATATATGACAAAAGCTATTGGAATTAATACTATACTTACGTTGATTACTACATTTAGAGCGTTATTAATCAGCGATATACAAATAAGTGGAGACATGAATCGACTTGCAGCCTCAGCCAACTTTCTGAGTTTTACAATTTCTGAAAACACTGTATTCCAAACGACGTCGTTGCTTTCGTTACCCATTCGTTGCGTGTTTGACGACTGGTATAAACTTTGCTTCAAGTGAACATTCAGGGAATATGCGCGAGTCTCAATCCCAAGACATATCACAATGCAAAGTGCATCAGTGTAATCTGCTGCTATAGTTGCCACTTTGGAGACAAAGTATACAGTAATCATATATGCTTCAGATATGTATCTCATTACCCCCGCGTAATTCATCACCGTATACGAGACTGATACAAAGTATGTTTCCAAGAACGTAGAGTTGGCTACTGACACAAACAGTCAAGGCATACTTTATGTAATTTGTCGACATGTATTAAGTACTTCGTAAGTTATTATTTAATATGTGTTACCTGTCACTTGTCTTCGTATGTCGATATCAAATAAGATTGTCTCGGCAAAGGCTGAAGCAACAATGATACCGAGCAAAACGCATAAGCTGCAAAATCTGTGTCGCTGACGTACGATAGGAATTTCGGAATCGTTGTAGTTCCATCGTTGTAGCAGTTTACGCAGACGATCCCTTGCCAGCAGAAAGTATGCATATCTGAAACAATCCGCAAAATGAATTTAAAACATGTGTTCAAGAGAACTCTCTTTTCCATATGCGATGAATATTTACATGCAGAAAATGGACAGATTGAATGTAAATCGCCAAATTTTGTCCAGTTTGCGTTGGGAGCCCTCCCCTTCTCCCCATTGCAGGATTATTAGTGGAACAGTGGTGAATGTGCACACTGACATAAATGTCGAATAGACTAACTGGAGTTGTCTGTGGAAATGAAAAATCGATGCTAATTTAATATGAAAATGAAAACAATTTTTTTGGTATGAAATATTGATATGAATTTATTTAGACGATAACTCCACTTGGATGTATTGCCAGATTTGCCTGGAATTGGAAATCCCAAGAATCGTCCTACGGAAAGCAAAACGCCAACAAGCAAATAGTAGTCACCGTTGGGGTTGTGGTATGCCAACGTATCTCGTACTTTATGTACGATCACTTTACCGCTGATCCAATTCATGTTTATACTCTTTAAATGTGCAACGAAATAACATTTCCGTGGTGTTGCAGTTTGATAAATGCGCCCATTTGAGCTCTTCTAATTCAACCACATTACCACGAAGTGTTACATATTGGCGAATGTAACGGTAAATATTTGTCATATTCGACTTCATTTTCCTAATGTAGTTTTAAAAGTACTTCAAATTCCTCTTGATGATAATCAAGTGCTGCTAGGCAAAGCGGTGTGTTTGATTGTAAACATTTCAATCATGTTTGTACATATCATATCAACACAATTATACTAAAAATATATATTTTTATAAAGTCTGCCCAGCAACAACAATTTATGGAAAGCCGTACATAATAAATTACTCTGAAGCAGGTTTCGATGACAATGCTTAAATTAGTAAATATAAGTTCCAATGTATGTCGTACAACAAAAGGAATACAATTTTCGGCTTGTTTAAAGCTTATAGTGATTGATGGTCAAGGAAAAACCTAATGAATGTCAGTATTGAAGCAGATATAGTTTTCAACGCTTATCAAGATTTTTTCTCGACAAACGATTGATATAAATTAATTACTTAACTCGCAGGCATTTCAAATTTATACATGACACTTTTTTTATTGCGTGTAGGGTTTCACAGAGCCATTAGAACAAAATTGTATTGCGGAATATATAACGGGTAATAACAAGAACAAAGACATACCCACATCATAGTCATTGTTGGAGCGTTGCATGGCTTATCATTTGGTGGACTCAAGGTAGCAGAGAAAAAGTAGAGTGGATGTCATCTAAAATGTAATATATAGCATAGCGTATGCATTTCGTATGTATAAGTTGGCATTTGTATGTAAAAACATGTAATAATTAATTAGCTGTAACTGTTATAATTTAAGCCTTAATCGTTGTCTGAAAATTGGTAAAAAGGTAGTTAATAGTTAATTAAACGTGTGTACAAAATATTAGAAAAATCCGTACAGTCGCACACGTTGAAAGTCAGGGTAAAAGTTGAGTGCATTTAGCACGTAGTAGCACGCGTCATCGTTGCAATGTGACGTAGTCAAGGTAGTGTAGGCAAAGCTTTGTTTACTTTGTTGTCTGAAAGTTACGTCAGCTACGTGGAGAAGCAGAGTGGGTATATAAGGAGCCGTGCGAGTCGTTGGAGTTAGTTAGTCTTTGTCTTCTGATCAGTAAACTGTCTGACAGAAATCGTATATGGCCGGTATTGTTAATTTTATGTTATGAAAATTCATTGTAAAAAAACTTCGTTAATGTTATATGAGTTGGAATAAAAGTTGTTGGGTGAAAAGTACGAACATTTTGTCAGTTGAAGTTATTTAAAGTTAAAGATAGTAAAGTTAATTGATCCATCATCATCACTGATCCTATCTCACTGAGCATCATAACAGTCATGTCCATGTATATAAAAAACTGGGTATGCGTACGTTCGTTAGAATATGTTGAATCGAATTGTACAATGTTTTGCTGCCTGCCTATTAGTATACAAATGATGCAGTTCAATCTACTCGTACAAATATATCTATCTACTATCTATCTACCCGCGTCTCTTTCTCTTATCCACGCTTCCGTGTAATATCAGCGTGCAACTATTTAGTTATTAACTACCGGAAGCATGAAATGCTTGAAAGGTAGTTATAGCGATTGATCTGTCTGTCTGTCTGTCTGTGTGTCCGTACGCACTCTAACTTCCGTTCACATTGACCGATTGACCAAATTGGGTGTGCATATACCTTGGCCCATAAGGACCTTCCCTATTGATTTTCAGCCATGTACCTCATCCTTGACCGGAAGTATGGGTGTCGGCGTCTTCGAGGTGGTGGGATAGCAAAGGCGTAAAAATTGTTATTCTACAAATGAATAGGAGAGTTCAAGGGGATCATTTTTTGCCAAGGTACCATAGGTCAAATCCGTGAAATGACGGCGGGGTGGGCCCTGGAAGGTATGGGATCCCCAGTCGTCGAAATATTTTATGCTCTAAATCGATGGGGATGGTCAATTTGCGCCACAAAACTCTAGTATAATGGTCAAATGTGTATCCAAAGGACCTTATAACCTATAAATGGGGTCTGGGCCATGTGCTTGTTTGGTATTACATTTTACTATAGGCTTGGTATTACCCATTAGCATAGGCTTGATATAGCCTTTTACTATATGCTTGGTATTACCTTTTACCATAGGATTGATTCTTTTTTAACTTACTTGGTTTCTTCAACATGCTGTTTTGTACTTACTATATGTAGGTTTATCACAGCCATGCACAGCAATATGGTTGCTCAAGCAAGACTGTAATCTACTCGTCGTTTCAAGGGCTTTCGATTGGTGGTTAACCCGTAACTGTCCGACCACTCTGTCCCCATTTATGTTGACATTAATACATCTTAACTCCGATTTGCATGTATTCCTTATTGGACCTTTGACCCCCAGTACAGCTCTTGCACAAGCACTTAAGGACTTGTACCCAGCAGCACTTTTGGTCTATTAATGACGAGCTTTTAAATGGCACCCATTTTGAAACTGTCTGCTCCATGGCCCAGACCTTATGTACAGGTTATAAGGTCCTTTGTTATTTTTGCTTTCATTACTCTTCCGGTAGTTATGTATAAGGGTTACACCTTACTAGTTACATATCCATTGAAGACAGAAACACAATCGTCGCCCCTGACTTCTCGTTAAAACTCAACCCAAATGGAAATGATTTAATTGGCTTCAACATGAATAGTCGTAAACTGTATGTTGAAATAGACGAAATGCCTGGTGTCGAATGCACTTGCCTTGGCACCGAAGCACAACTTAGTTAAGAATAAACTTCGAAATAATTTAGTTACTCCACACTTATATTTTCAAATGAATTATTGCGAAACGGAGTCGAAAAAAATTAATGTTATACAATCAGTATATCCATCCATGCGGTGACCACAACTTTGTACCATTTGGTTACAGCGGCTGAACCAAAAGGTTAACATAGGAAGAAGACTTTCCAATGTCACTGAATTTACCAATAAGGGGAATATGTTGTCACGCATGATTTTTTAATTTCATCTCGTCATTTTATCGTTTGGGCATGTTTACGGCACCTAATCGCAATCTGTCTCTACGTCAACAGTCACATCGACTTTCACTCAAAGCCATTGTAAATTGACTGTAATGGTCGGCTGGCTTCTTCGTGAATGCCTCGAAAACAGCCATGAACAAATTGATGTATCGCTTTCATGGATAATGAGAAATTCATTGACTGTTGTGTCAAAAGTGGCAGTTATGGCTGTCAATCATTTGATGTGGGCGTTGTTCCGATCGCAGATGCTAACCCGAAATGAGTCACATCTTACTACTTTAGTGAAGTGCAAAATGCTAAACAAAACCACACATGGACAGTTTATTATCTGGAGAAATAAAACAAAGACACAGATACCTTAATTGAACACAATTAAGTCAATTAATAATTCTGCTTTTTATTTAAACTCTAGTTATTACGCAATTTATTTAATTAGATATTAGTCGATAGCGGAACAACTCACTTCTTCTTCCGCGCTTTTACAATGGCACTAAATGCGATGTTTTTCACGTAAAGATTGCTTTGAACAGCAAAAATTATTTGTTACAACGTATGACGTATTAGAATTATGTGATGAATGTAAAACTGCATACCATTATTCCATTCCGATTTCATTGTAAATAAAAGAGTTGACAATGTATTACTACGTCAGCAAAGATTTTGTTCATTGTTCTCATTCCGCTTCTGACCGATATTGAGCAATTTGTTTGTTGTGTACAATCAAATGAAGAAACGGCGAATTGAAAAAATCGCCAGTAATCCCGGAACTGGCTGGTTGAGCATATTTGTGTCTAAACATTCATTTGGTTTTTTAATAACGACCCAACTATTTCACCCTGTGAAAGACTGACAAATTAATTTCAACCTGTCGCAAAATGCACTTCATTCAGCTCACCCATTACAATCAAATTCTTTTGCTACCGCAAAATGGGCATCAGTTGGACCACATCATTGTAATATATTTTAAGTTGACATATTACAACGGGCTTAGTCCATGCAAGTTAGTACGTGATGACCAAGTCATAGGCGTCATTGGCGCTACTATACCTATCCTCGGAAACCACAGAAGGTAATAATAGTAAAATTTCCATTAAATTTTTTATCTTTACTAAAGAGCATATTCTACATGTGATTCTAAGAGATGGCATGCGCCGATCTCCACATATAGACAGTGATGCGATTTGCTTCGATGCTACGAGAATTGGAGGATAAGGATTAGCGAAAGTACATACATGGTATGCATACCAATGCTAATGCACGTTTAATTTGCACAATTTTAAACACATTACTGCCGGAACCAAGAAAATGCATCCACCCAATCTTTTGCAAATAGTTAAAGAACTCCGACGTCACCTGACATTTTTCAATGCGTGCCCATCGTAGAAGTAGAGTCGCAGCTCTATTGAGAAACACAACATGCATTCCACGCATTTAGCCACCTCCGGATATCTGACGCCGTTGTGACAAATACGACGTCTAATGGAAGTATAATCCACGGATTTGGCCTTGTAATGGCGGTTTAAAATTAAAAATATACTAAATTTAATTAGATTACAATACATAGGAGATTTTCATGGAAATAATTTATTAGCATGGCATTTTCGTTAAAATATATAGATTGTATTTCTCATGACAGCACCCTTGAGTATATTTTTTTTAATTCTTAATAAATAAAACAAATTTTCTCCACATTTGAAAGGTGTTTGCCAATTCATTTTTCCATACTTAGTGGCACATACATAATCGTTTATCAATCCATTATCCTTGAAAATTGCACGATTTCATTTCCAGGCACGACAATAGGACTTAAAATTGATTTCATAGATTTGAGCGATGAATTAAAAACTCCAAAGGAAACACTTACGTTTAAAGAAATATACAATATGTATAATCCTGATTGAATGTTTCATAAATTCAAGACAAAGCATTAATTTTGTAAACCACTCAATGTCGATCAAAGGAAAGTTTACTAAATACTTTCACAACATGTATGGCGTGTTAGTATTATGTGCTGAATAGAGTACCACTAATATCATCTATTCATATTGGCTTGAGAATATGAGGAGTTGGCAATTCTAGAATAGCTGAGCACTAATCTTGTTTATTGCTTGAATTGCGCATTTGTCAGATATTGAGCAATTTTGGCTGTTGTTCACCATCGAAATAAAGAAATGGAAAATTTTGAATTTATCGCCAATAGACTATGATCTAGCTAATTGGGTATGATTATGTCTAAACATTCACTCGGCTTGTTAGCAACAACCTGGGCATTTGGTTAAGGACATTTATATTGACATTAACCTTCAGCGAAGACGATTGAATATCACAGTATCATAATGCATTTTCACCCTTAATCGGTGTTATCTTAAACGTATATTTCTGCACATTGATTGCTACGCAAATATAAATGGATCAAATTTGCCACTGCGAACGTGACATGCAGCCAAATTAAATTCAACCTGAAGTAAAATGAAATCCAATCAGCGTCAACGCGTCGAGAATACAAGCGCAAAACAGCATCATGGGTATCATTTAGGGAATATCAATGTAATATTTTTCAAGTTTGCTTATTACTGTGGTTTCAGTCCATTCAAGTTTGTACGTGATGGGCAGCTGATTGGATGCTACCACAGGAAGACCTGGAAACCGCAAAAGGTAACACAAGATAGTAATCTAATTTGTCATCTCAATAAGTGTGAGTACATATTGTGCATATATGATTCCATCAGATGGCATGTGCTTGCCTTCATATATTGGCACTGGTTCGACTTATTTCCATGATAAGAGAACTGGTGGACAGGGATTGGACAGCTCACAAAAACAATCCCAAAACGTATCTGACCATGATCTACACATTCTGTTACCATTTGTATTGTGCGCTTGCGTTCAAAAGATTGTGGTTCAATAGTAACGACTATCTTAAAGTTCTAAATGCAATTCCGGCCAGAATCACTCTAACTGGAAGAGCCAGATTGGTCAGTATTATTTTTTAGATGCACAAATAAAACATGCTATAACGTATCGCCTCAAACTTTGTTTTTTAAATCATGTAGTTTGCAAACGACAAATTTCTCTACGCATGCAATGGAATGCATTTGCTTCTTATAGTCCTGTTGATGGTAGGAGCTCGTTTTGGTGTCCAAAATATTGGTCCGCAATGGTCGCTATTCGAATGGCTTAGTGGACTCATACTTCAATCAAAGTACGTGTTCCTCATGTCATCTCGTCGTAATGTTTCCACTACACCGTATTTAGAAGATATGACAACAGTGAACTGTATCTTGGCGTCGCTGATGCTCCTCGCTGATTATATGAGGTACACTCACTCAAACATTATTAATATACTAATTCCATACCGATTTGATGGATTCGGTTACAACGAAAATTATTTATTTAATTTGGTCAGCATGCTTGTGTCCCGATTCGCGGATCTCTGCCTGTTGGCCTTTTCTGCTACATTATGGCTCACAACTAAGGGATTTGCTGCAGATATACTAGATGGAATACGGGACGAAGAGAATCAAGTTGACAGCTTTGGTCATGAGTTCCGTCTCATGGCTGTGAAGAGGCAGCTCTGGCTGGCCACGATTGATGACACAAATAATTCGAGAGTTTTGTACGAGAGCACTTCACGTCTGTCATGGTCCAGGTTTCTTGAAAATTTTCAGGCCATCCTGAAGCTCTCTGACTTGGTGAACGTTGCAATTGGAAGTCAGATCGCCTTGAGATTGCTAGCTAGTCTGCTATATTACTCGGTTAATATAGACAGGTTGGTCATGGGCCGGGATCCGGTGATGATTATGTTCTGGCTGACATATTTGTTCATGTTTGTAATCTCACTTTACGTTAATGCCGATACATGTCGTCAGGTCAGACATCTACTACAACCTTTTAATGTAAGACATTCGTTAGTATTTCAAAACGTTATGATTTCATTTGTACTACGCTGAATGGATGCAAGTTGTCCATTCATGGCTGATGGGAAAATCGAATTCGAAGTCCATACCAGCACACGAAGCAAACGTAATAATGCATCTAGTAAACAATAATGCCATTGGGATTCAGGGCAATCAAATGTTCACTGTATCGTACACTTTTTTGGGGCAGGTAAGTAAAATGTTTCTTTTCCGCGACTATGAAGACACATGTTTAAATCCGGTTCCTCTTTGACAGTACTTCAGCGTAATGATGACATTCTTCATCATTTGCATCCAGTACGT
>CM023202.3:32727661-32805203 GCA_004115045.4 Sinella curviseta | reverse complement strand
ACAAGACACGTATTTGATGCTGTACGGATAATTAGGATACGTTAGTACCAACAACCGCCTATACCCACGCAGATTTACCAGCTTAACATTCTTGACTCACCTTCGATACTTACCTATGCACTTTGCTGGAATATAATGGACAGTTGGATTAAAATAATGTAAATGGATTAAAATCCAAATTTCAAGCTCATTTCTATTCGCTTGTTAAGGTCATTCCTGTGGAAGATTGGATATGTTTTTAAATTTAAATGACTGCCAACCACAATTTGTTTTTCGCATGCATCAAAAAACACATTTTCCATAACCTATTGTCTGCAATCGATAATTGAATTGAAATTGAATTCCAAACTAGTATTGTCAATATGTAACTGATAATTATGTTTTCGATGTGTAATAAAGTACGGTAAATACTTTCTATGGGTATCTTATTTACGAAATTGCTGAAGCAAATATAACTGGGAATGGACGGCGCATTTGTTGCTTGACAAATTTCTGCATAATGACTCTTAAAGGTCCTTTATTACGTTGATGTGGTGATGTTAACTAACTAGTATATATGTGACTGGTAATTGCAGACTTTGTGTATTAAGCGTTGTACATATAAGGCTGCACTTTCTTGTTGTCGCCAAACGAAACATTTATAATTATTGATTATAGAAGAAGTCAAAAGCGTGTATGTATTTTATCAATGAATTGCAACAATCTGGCGAGCATCACGTAACAGTAAAACAAGTTCTATTGTACGTCTATTTAAGAAATTATGGACGGTGATGTATGTAGTCGACGTGTCATGATGTATGTCAATGAATAAGGAAAATTGCACTATATTAAAGTAAAATGGACATGCTTTCTAGTAATTGAATACACTTCTTTTGGTACGAGTGATGGCTTTAACCCAATGTCTCGTTTACTCTCTTACGGGTACTGCATGCAAATGACAAAGATTGTGACCATGAAACTGAAATACTGAAAAAAACGAAAAACAATTATCAAGCTTGTTTTGGATGAACATTAGTAACACATAAGCAATTCACATACCCCGCCCAAAAACGAATATGTTACAGTGAACAGTCCATTTGCTTGAACTCCGACAGCGTTTTGACTAATCATGTATAATACCAAGTTTGCTTCCTGAGGAGGGACGGAATTCAAATTGTCCCTTTCCATCAGCCACGATCCAATACCACGGCCCTAGCCAGTGGTAGAATTTGTAATAATTTTTTTGTGAAGTTTTAAAATACCTCTAGAATGGAATTGGTGTTAAGATTCGAAATGTTATGTCTTACCCGTTCACTAATATCGGCAAATATGTAAATCGTTGCTGCAAATATAATGGCGGATGACAGCCAGTTGAGTAGCCTTAGCGGATTTCGTTCCATGAGCAACCAGCCCACGTAGAGACAATAGAGCAGGATGCCGCCCAGAAGCCGGGACGCGAAATGGCCGCCAATGGCAATGTGGACAGTGTCAGAGAGTTCCCGAATGGCTTGAAATTTTGTATACAACTTCATCCATGGCAGCGTCTGAGCATTACCTGGGTCAGCTTGCGAGGTTTCAATGTTTATAACCGTCGCGGATTTCCTACTTGCCATAATGCATTCAGTGTTGTGATCAGAAGATATAATTCGATCTTCCTCGGCTTCACGCAATTCGGCAGAGATTTCTGTCTCGAGACTATGCGTTGGAATCCACAAGGTAAGTCCACACATAAGAAGGAAAATGTTCGTGAAGCGGGGCAAAATCCAGCTGTTCAAATGTAGTAAACCAAATTTTAAAAATATGTGTATGCTCCATGAAATATTTATTTTTTAATGTTGCGACCTCATATGATGTGCTGCTATCATGATCAATCCCAACACTACGTCCGAAACCGTGACCTGATTTAATTGGAATGCCGGCAAATCTTTACGTTGGGATGAGAGAAAGAATGTGTATTTGGATTGGCTGATGAGTTCGCGCAACCATAATGAAGGCGTCCATTTGAAAAGTATGTTGTCAGCGGCAAAATCACCTCCAATCAACCGAACAAACTTTAAAAGTGCAAACGATCCATATAATATGTACAGAAATTTGGGATGGGTGATCTAAAGCATCATCAAATATCATTTGCAAACTTTGACGCTTTCACTCAATATATTTCAAACTCGCAAAACAAATCCACTCACCCATTTGATTCTTCTTGCCAGATTGCCTGTGTCCGGAATAACATTAATGATCTTCTGATAGTCTTCACTATTGAACCAAAACCGCTTAATTGTCAGCAAACAGTACGCAACGTAGCGAAGGATTTCAATCGTGTCCAAATATGCTTTTGGATTATCTCTCACAAACCTGAACCCTGACTCCGTGCGTTCCCTAATTTGCGTAATTATTACCCAGATCGCCAACGTATGCAGGGACGCACACGCTACCTGATCAAAAACATGCAACCATATTTTCTGATATACTATTATATTTTTTTCGAAGTTGAAATTGTGAAAGCTTTAAACTTACCTGTTGCGGCCTCCAAAATTTCTTACGACAGCAACCTGTAAGATTTCCGTCGATTTCGAAATGGAAAGGACTCAGTCCAAGGTAATATGTAAATTTAAAGAAAATTATGATGATATTTGCCAACTGCGGGCGGTTGCACATGGCGGGGTTAACCTGTCTCACCCGGCTGAATATTTTTATTTTCATTTTGTTAAATTCGGGAAGGGTTTGTGAAGTTTTCGATTCAATACTTGGTGGGATATTACGGCTGAAATTGGCTGACAAACTAATATTGACTATTCATGACACGCGTTGAATCGGCCCATCATCGAAATGGATACATATTCAACGAATGTTTCGATACCATTAGAACAATGAATGAATATAAATAGAACATTTTGAATAGTAAACCATTTGAAATGACAATTTTACGTTGTAGTTAAATTGTATTGTGGACACGGAATGGCGAATATTCTCGCAAAATATATTCGTGATAATTTGACTGTAATTTAGAAATCGATATTCGGAAGCGTGTTCATTGTTCCAGGCGGACCGAATTGAAATCACTTTTCACACATTCGTAAGTAATATTTGTTTATTGATTTCACTATATTGCATTCATGACTTATTATTTGATCAGTAAATGATACAACAGTTACCGATTTAAAGTAGCTTTTCTTATGGTTTGAGTTAGCATCCTTTTTTATGTAAATTCTACGCATTTCTGAGAATATTTATCTGCTCGCCACCCAAAATGTCCACGACCTTGGCATCAGGAAAAACAGCTTATGCAAATATTGCGAACTTCGTTTTCCTTGAGTAAAATTTGAACGATCCCTAGCCCAACCTAATATGTTTTTTTGCCACTGCAATATGGTAAAAATTGTGAACCTCTGGAACGATTTTTAATCCCTGCTCCATTACCTTGCACAGTATCTACTTCATTACCACTGTGCGTTTGTGTTCTTGAATTGAGATTAATGATACTACTATTAAGCATAATGACTGAGCCACTGGGCCGGGTCGAACATGTTCAAGTAGTCATTTGGTGACATCATTCGGACTCTAATATTCTGAGATACAGAATAAATTACTATATGAAATGATTTGTAAAAATTGCGTAGCGATTAAATAAGTTGTACCATGAAATTGCAAGTTAGCTTCGGTTTTCAGGTAAAACTAACTACGCAAAAATAACTTTTTTGGTTAATGTTGGCAAGAAAAAAAATTGTGGTTAAATTGCATAATATCACTTTCGGTTTATTTAAACTTAATCTAGTTGAAGATAGATAATACCAAGTCTTATATCTTCTAATGATTTTCTAATAAATGTGAGGTGGCGTAACTGCGTGGTAATTTGTCTTAAAAATGTGCAAGAGCTTTTATACTACGGAGAATATTTTATACAAGAAATATAATATTTAGAATTGTGGTTGCTCAGAAGGAGCAGGAAAATCGGTCAGCCTTGTTGCCAGGAGCACCAGCCGGACGTAGAATTTGTCAACTATCTTTATCCCGAATATTTTCGAGAAAAGACATAATAATTGCCATAATGTCGCACTAGTAGCGCAAATGGATGAAGTTTAAACTATATATACCGAACTACTGAAATCAAAGCGTATCGGAAATCGGCGAGTATATTTATGAAAAGCTTATTACTAGTTGTGATTTGTCAACAACTGGAACTTCTGGAAATTCCCTGCTTCGTTTGAACACTGGACTGATAGAGTCTTGTTGCTACTACAGTCACGGATCTATGCTATTCTTAAAGGCAGGGTTAACATAAGAGCAACGTTTGCCTCAAAAAGACCCGAGCAGGCGTATAACATCGACAGTCTTCCAGAATCCCGCAGCGTAACCCTAAAGGGAAGCACAGCGTTCTTGTTTCAATTATACTTTATCCTTCTTCCAGAGTATGTTTGTCCCTACTGCTCGACTGTGGTCATCAAATATTGATGATTATTCGGCAGTACATTCGGGCAACCATGGGATGTTTAGCAATAATATATGGAAGCGTCAAAATTGGGTGCCGCACGATACTGCGTGTAACCCTTGACCGAAGAGCTGGGTCGCTCCAACATCACACACCACCACGGCGCTGGGTTACTTCACCTTCTCGCCATCGCACTAAAGACATATGTGGTCCAGTAGCAAGTCATCTTCTCTTTCTGCAGAACTACCAATCTGCACTATTGCTACTATTCTCATCCCACAAGCTGGCTTCTTCGCACCACCACCACCTCTCCTAATTATTTATTCACCTTTAATTACCTGAGCATCTTTAAAATATCCAACCTCACCATTAACTGATCTTTGCGCCGCTAAGCAACCTCAACGAATGTACTATTGCTTATACAGCCATTTAAACAAAATTACAATACTGACACCAACAGATGATTCAAATACATCACTGAAACTTCAATTCGTATTGAGTCGTAGAACACCCGATCACTATCGATGTATTAATGGAAGATAAACTCCAATCCCATTGATATAAAATTGGACCGCCGTTAATACCTGAGCTTCGTGTTCTATAAAACAAATCGTAAAACATATTTCAAGAATGAATTAAGGGTTCATCTTTCAATAGCACAAACATTTGAAGGTTTGGTCAAAATCATCGGTGAGGTTTCAGTATGTCATCATAGAATTTATTTTGTACATCAGTATGATGATTCCATTGTATTGCTTGGAATCCAATACCAATATTTCTCAAACGCACTTACGGCTGGTATTTTACACGTTGCCCGCCGATATTAACGTACATATAATTCACAAATACTCAAGGATGAGAGACATCTACGTACTCAACTTTTCAACTAGTAAAGACTAGAAAACAAATCACTTTCTGAAAATATATTTAAAAATACTTTTGAATATGTCTGTGTTCATTTTTAAATGGAACAATCTTTGTACGCGGCGTTACCAGGAAAACTTTTACAAAATCATTGCGCATCATTACAACGCAACTATGACGATCATCAGGGACGACAACTTTCCAAAATCTAATTGTCACATCGTCTACTCCTTCCCAACAATTTATCCTGGCTCACCAGAACACATATCTAGCATTTGCACCCAGCATCGCAACCGCTCCGATGATTTGGGTGTCCTTCAGGATATTAACATGGACTATAACTTTGTATTGTGACCAATAAAAGTACAAAAAGATTCGTCCTTGGCATTTTTAATCTATGATATCTTGAGCCCATCAATGATCAAATGGTTTGGGGATGTTACAATAGAAGGTCTAGCCATATAAGTAAAAATTAATTGCGATTTCTTTGTTTGGGGTCTTGAGAAAATGTTGAGTAGATTGCTATTTATTAGGGAACATGGTACTGATCTGCGGCATGTTTCGGTTTTCCGGATTACGACAAAGTCGAGGTTAATTGTCCTGAGACTATAATATATATAGAGTATATAAGAATACACATTAGTACCTAAATGTTATGACTGAGATTTATCGCAAGTACTTGCAGGCATATGTTTTACATTTAACGTTAACAGTGTTGATGGCTGACAATAATATTTGTGTCTGGTCTACGAAATAATATAGAACTGTCACCCATTTTCTCTTCATTTCGCTTCTTATTTTTGCCTTGACTCCTTAAGTAAAAAATTGACAATCCTTGGTCATAATGGGTTGAATCTGATAAGGGAAATATATTATTACCAAAATAAAAAATATCTCAAGTGATGCTTTAAAGAAAATAATTGTTTTATATATACAAAATTTTTATTTGATTTACAAACGTATTTACAACTCATTACATCAGTAACTCCCAAGTAATATGTTAATATATATTCATAGAACAATTTACTATTACACAACTTAAGATATGCCTGCAATATAATTCAAAATTACGAAACCTTGTTATGACGAATTACGACAAAGAAACAAAAACATATTATGCAATACGAAATTCCAATTAAAAGCGCTTTCGTAAAAGCTTATCGAGATATTTTTTGTTAGACAATCTTTATAAACAAGAAAGTAGTTAAAAATTTTTGCATACATTAGTTTCCAGAAGAAGTATTCCCAAGCGGAAGTATACTCCCATAAATTCAGTGCAGATCGTTAACGGGCTGGGAATTAATTTTTATCGCATACACCAAATCGTCACATTACTGACGATCTGTGTCATAGAATTTTATTGGTGTGATATGATTTGTGTTATTTTGATTCCATAAAGCACATTGAAGTCACAAATAACAATTTAATAAATCTTGCAAATTTTTCAAGTGTAGTACTAACTCAGCCGAGAAAAGAAATCCATCTGAGTATTTTATGGCGCCAAGAAAATTTGTTTCCGACATTATAAAATTTTAGATTAATTCTCTGATTCTATTATTATGCAATTTGTTTTTTTTTGTATGGCAGTAAATGAGCAAATATTCAATTCCGAAGAATATCAGATTATCGGTATTGTCATTATTTAAAGGAATACATGCCAACGTTTGCAAACAATACAGTCACGGCGTCCAACTCTCTACCACTTTATTCGTATATATGTAAATGCGAAAGCAATTTGGTATTTTATTTGAAGTGGCTGAATTTGGTGAAATTACGATGTTAACATTTTTGGAAATATTGGCCTTCCGCCTTCATGGACACGGCTACTTTATGCTATTCAAACATCCTGTCCAATGGAACGACACGTACACACGCCTTATCATTAGCACTAAGAAGAAGCACCTAATTTCTTTTTTGTTCGGCATGCTTCTTGCCGTAGCAATAACTGGTGCTTGCCTACTGGACATATTCTATCACTGCATAATAACACCCTTGCCAAAGTATAATATTGGAACGATGGGACTACACGCCTCCGCCATCATGATCTGCGGAGGCGTTTCCTTAGCAACGGCCTTGCTCATGTGGAACAACGAAGTGTTCGAGGGCTTCAACGAAAGCATTGTCTTCGAGATACCGCAAACATCAGGTGAGATATTAGGAATAATTTTCCCACCAACTATTCCTGAAGCATATCCCATATGCGCCAAATAATTTGTTTTGTTTCCTTCAGTTTCTTCAAATCAAATTACTAAAGCGTCCACCTATTTACTGGACATCGTCCTTCTGATGGGATCATCCATGTGTCTTCTTGTCCCTTTCATCATCCTCATTACGTCACTGTACTATGGGTTCGACCCATGTAATTACATGTTTGAATTATTCTGGATACACTACCCAGCATATAGGACACCAATCATGCAATATCCCGCTTTTGCTTTGCGATTCACTGTGGTGAGTGCATGTTTTGAGTGCGCCAGAACCACTTCCTTCATCTTATCCGGCTGCGTGGTTCTTATGGCAAGATTCGAAGAAAACACCACTTTGCTGGCCGCACTCCAAATCACTCGTAATATGACGCATAGCTGTCGCGTCCTGAGACTCCACTTGGAGTTGGTACTCTGCTCTACAATTGTCAAGGTGGCGGTTACAAATCTCGTATCTCTTGTCCTATCGGCTGGCTACTGGTCATTTGTAGTTACCGGTTGGATTGCGCTGAAAGGACAGGATCTCATCCCTGTCTACATGTACGCAATGATCTGCACCGTTGCAGTTGCAATCCCAATGGTATTTTTAACAATGATCTCCATACTGGCTCAGTTAACCGAGAGAAGTAAAGGAACGAAAAGACGGTGGCTTAAACAGGCACAGGCTCTTGGCTTGTCAACATTTTTAACGGGGGATCAGAAAAGAGAATCTGAGCTATTGTACAGATTGGTGAAGGGAATAAGAAGCTTTGAGCTTTACTACAAACCATTCTTTGTAATTAATCGTAAGTTTTGCATGGACTATTGGAGTACTGCAATAGATCGTTTATTTGATATTGTGTTAATATTTTAGGTATACGTTCACGTGCCCCTTAATAGGTGACTTTTCTCTGACGCGTAGGCTAATTCATATAATTTATTTGAATTTTGTGATAATACATATAATTAACTTATCGTAATGGCATTTATCCGCATTGCATAATATATTCAATTAAAATTAATGACGTAACCGGCAATAACAAAATGGATTGGATGGAAAGTTTTTACATTAGTGTAATTTAAATTCCATATCACTGACTCTCGCTTCTAATACAAAATATTTTCTGTTGCTAGCATAACATCGGCGGAACAATGAGGCCGCGTTTTGTGATGAATTGTTTCCCAAATATACATATATCGATTGGTTATCATTAATTCCAATAGTATCAAGCTAATGTCACCGCAGACTTCCGTAGTCTAATTTTCTCATGCATCTTGTCATTGATCAAAAGAAACCATTTCACAAACTCTATCAATCCCGCATCACAATATGATCGTCATTATATTACATGGCGAACAGTACACAAGCTAGTTGGAAACTAAGCGTAATTTCATCATTGCACCAGGATTGGTTTCATAGCGTGTATGAAAAATATTTCGCTTTAGATTTACACATACTTTCTTTCTACTTTCTTCGCTTAGGTTAGTTTTCAATAGTTGCAAGTGGATACAAATGTGGATACCTACGCTTAACAGCAATAGTAATATGATCGTTTGATTATAATGAGCAATTCCGTCAAGGCATAATTCAAGTTTGAACAACCTGTCCGATGTTTTTACATTTGTAATATCCAGAAGCACCGACCTCTTCATACGGTTAACGAAGAAGACGCCTCATTATTAAATAAATATGCTCCCATGCATAATCTTCTCAATTGAGAATAGCTGTCAACATAACCCGACAAAAATGCATGCTATCTGAAGCGTTATCTTATTTACACGTGTACACTTTAATCCGAAGCGTCTTAATAACACGAAATACTCGAAAGTGACAGCTTTTATAATTGGAAGTCTAAAACTACTGACAGTTGATATGTAGCAAACAAATGTTTTCGTATGCTACATATGTAATCATCAAAATCATGTAAGAATTAATCTATTAGTTTAAAAAAATGTTATGTATATGTATGCAGTCACATAATGTATGCACAAATGATTCAAAACCATTTAATTCAAATGAAGTCGTATTACTGCCACCGACAAATGATTCAAATACATAATTGAAACTTCAATTTGTATTGCGTCGTGGAACTAGTTATCATTATTGATTTATTAATGAAAGTATAGACTCCAATCCCATCTATATGAAATTGGTGCGTTAATACTTGAGATTCGTGTTTAATACAACAAAACTCCACACACCTTTCAACAATTAGTTAGGATTTCATCTTTTAATAGCAAGTGCATTTGAATATTGGGCCAAAATCATCGTTGATGTATCAATCAATCATGATCTTATTTATTTCTCTATACTGGCATTTACTTTTTCACACGAGTAAGCCGATTACATTGTATTGCTTGGAATCTAATACTAATATTTCGCAAACACATTTACAGCTGGTATTTTACCAATTGCCAGCAAGTGTCAAAACACAAACATTTCACAAATACTACAGGATGAGAGACATCTACCTACAGATCTTTTCAACTGGTAACGTCTACAAAAAATAACTTTTTGATAATAAATTTTACATGAAAGTGGTGGTCCTAAGATGAAAGTCCACCCACATCGTTTTGTCAAAGTAGATGCGGTCAATTGCGTGTAACTCATAGACATGTTGGAGTTTCGGGACGATTTCAATTGCTGTTTGTAGAAGATAAAATTGCGCAAAATCGTGTCTCAGATTTTTGAATTTTCACTTTCAACAAAAGTTATGGGTGTTTGGTGATTTTTGGGGGAAGATTAGGGCTAAAAGCGACTTTTTTGGGAACCGAGCAGCCATTTGATGGAAAACTTCTGACCCAATAGAGGAAGAGAAGTGCTCCAAAACTAGTGGTCAATCATGTTCCAACATGGCGCATTGTCTGAGATACCAAACTCAAAATGGTTTGTAAAATGAAGTTCACAAAATTTTCTTCTGACTATTTCTCTACATCGAAAGCATATTGTTGCAAGCGGTTTTTAGCAATGAATAGAGCTCAGTCTGAAGCACTTGGCACACGATCCGACCGCAGCATGATGCTTCATAGTAATACGACGAACAATTAGCTGGGTGAAGTGTCCGTGCCTCTGTAATGAGCGAGCAAACAGTTGGATGTGTCACGGAATCGAATCTGTTTATCAATATTACTGCTGAGATTTTGGATTTAATTTCATTCGGCAAATACACACATGTAAATAAATAATGGCATATTGAGAACCATTTCAATGGCTTTATTTGTTAAAACTTCGATGTATATCCCGTTCAGTTACATTCTCAAAAATCAGTGAACATTTAGGATTACACCTCTTAAGACATCCCGCCTCTCTAAACCGATTTTGCAATTTTTTACTGCTTCGATTTCAAGTTTTGTGGGTAAAGCATTGAAACCTCAACCAGACACAAGTTCATTATAATAGCTTGGTTCGGTTTGGATGAATTGGAAAGTTCATAATGAAAATTTTTATTGTTTTTACCACTCGCATCATATCTACTATTGACTCATAGAAAGAGTATAAACGTTACAAGCCACGCTAATGTATTACGATGCTATTGTATAGCTTCCATATATTCAACCGACATACATACCTATGCGCTCTTTCCAAAAATTGAGCATTGACATTTCTAGCAGCTTGATGCTAATCAACCATGACAACCAATATAGTATGAACAGAGAACAGAACATGTTTTATTGTGCCGCTTTTATCTCTTCGCGTGACACATATATGCGATGGCAGATTCGTATCAACTTTGAGTGTCTAATAGTTTGAGTGAGTGCAGTTTATTAATGTCAAGTTCTCAGACATTTAGCAGCTGGATTATTTATGTAGGCTGTTCTGCGTACATAGTTCTGACAATATGATGGATACAATGTCATTTTCTTGCTATTTTCATTGAGCGTTTAAACAGCATTTATATGGATGCATCCCTGTTGAATATAGAATATCACATTGTATTGGAAATGTCAATCACAGGACTGCTATGAGTTCTTGAACATGACTGCTTGAACGCAAAAAATTGCTTCGTAGACCAAATCTATAATTATTCAAAATAAAGAGCCGACATGCTGTTCCTGAAACATAAGCAAACTCTCCCCATGTATATTCAACATGTGTGAAAATCAGTCAATTAAACGGACAAAATTGCCTTTCTCTCCAACAACTAGGCGTATTAATTACGCGGACAGCTTTCTAGTTCAAATAAAAAATATGCTTGCGTAACAAATATTGCCAATCTAATGCTCATGAAACTAATAGTATATTTTCGGTATGTATTTGCATATATCATTCGCTGATGAAATTCCTTTGGCATGTATTATTTTCATAAGCCGCAATTTGTTATTGCTCTGTATTTATCTTCTTGCGTGAAAAATGGGTGCAGATGCCACTAAGCTGAGCTCTGGTACAGCAGATTCCAATGGATTGAAATGTTATTTCTTTCATCCTACGGCATGGTAATTTTTACTAGTGGTCTGTTTGCGACAACAATATCCATTTGTTGGTTCTTCGTTATGATTTCAGGTAAGCAAATCAATTGCATTTTGTATAACATTATCGCTATAGAATGGAAAAGCAATACTTAGTTCGTAAAAGACAATCATATTACTTTACCGCGTCTTCTCGAGATGTATATATATCGACTAATTACATGGCTGTAATTATCTTTCTTTCCAACACATAGGTAGCTGTATTAAGTGGGCAGCTTTCCGGCTCTAATATAAACTTTTTGCTAAAATTGCTATCATCACCCGAGCGCTCATGTAGCGAATGGTTCTTTTTGGTTTATTTTTATTCCACTCGATGACGCATTTCTTTTGCTTTGTACAACTGGCATATACTGGAAAGCTCGGATTACTAATAGTCCGCCTTCAGAGTGCTACTGTGACTCACCAAAGCACACTTGTAAAAATATCGCACACCTGCTACTACCATTAACACTATTAATATTGCCTGGTATTTGACGCTGTACTACTGCAACAGAATCACTAGATTTTCATGCCGTAAACCTTGAGTTTGTACAACCAATTTGAAATATGAAATAAGTTCTAACGTCCATATTTAAATAGTTTTCTAGAAAGTAGGAATTTGCAGACAATTTCCTTCCGAATACTTTGCCTTGCGATGGTTCAATATTGCTGGACTTCTTTAGCTCCGTAGTTCAATGCACGGCTAGGCTAGTTTTCGTGACATTGACGCTGACTCAGATTTTGAAGTATTTCAATGCCCAGTTAATTTGAAAACATAAGTTGGTTAAATTTTTCCGTTCCGTTTTGTTTGTATTCTTTCTTAACTTAAGAAAGCACATACATGATCAATATTTGTAGGGATAATTGAGCATGTGGAATTGAATCCGAATTGAATTGAAGATGTGCCTTAGTGGCCTCTACCGCAACGCTTAAAATATGGTACGATAAAATTACTACAACGTTATTAGGAATAATACATCGCAGAGACGTGACTTTCTTGTCAATTTTCTCTGGTAGAGCTTGATACAAGCAAGCATACGCTATGGATGCTACCTTGGGAACAATACCGATTTCACTCCCTTCGTTTGTTCTAATCGCAATAACAACTTGTCTATATGCCAATACGGACGCAACTAACTTAGACATCTCCAGAAAACCACCCCACAACTATACAAACCGGGTTCCTCCCATACATAATCTGAACGACCTTCTGAAACCGTTTGATGGCGAACATTGTCTCATTGAGATAAACAATTACCATGGAGTGGATATTCGTCCGCCGGCGCAACCCTTTATTCTTAGAAATCTTGGAGAATCGAATTCGTCAATTGGTACCACCAATCATTCTGGAAGGTTTAAATTTTGCTTCAATGGGACAGTTTCAACAATTGGGAGATCATGGGACATATTATATAATAAATACTGCATTATGAGTATCCAATTCTATAGATTCTCTGCGTCGTCAAGGCAATGGACATGTCATGTCGTTCTGGAAACATTCCCCCTATCACCACACATTGAAAATAACCAAACTATATACATATTCGTTTCTGAATTGTTGATTGATTACCCTGCAACCCTGATGCAGTCCACTGAATTACTGCCGATACTACCAAAGGTTGTATCTACAACTTCCACAGTAAAAATTGTGATCGGTCAGGAGAATGAGAACTTGGAAGATGATCGTGTTATATATTGTCGCAAGAGGTTGTACGCCAATGGTAAGATACAACGACTTCAAGCGTACTCTCAGGTATGCTACGTGGCTAGTGGGGTAGCACGGAAAATTAGTACAGGTTTGAACCTTGTCCTCCCAACTCTAAAAATTCAAAAATTAAGAGCGATCAAAAATTCGGATAGCAAGGAGTACAACAATGTTGTCAGCTATACTATATCCCAATGGACACAAGGTATGCCTGATGAGTTGGTGGCAGAAGCAAACAAAGCTCAAAATGAAGTGCGACCTTGGGGTGTGGTCAGAGGTGACAGAAATATGATTAACAGAGACCATGTAGATAATCCAGCACCGGAATTTGCTGAATATTTGTCATCGTGTGAGCTTTCATATTCTGCCCGAAATCATTACTTCCTTGACACAAGTATACGAAACCAACTACACGATGGAATACTTTTGCAATTAGCATTCGTTCACGTAATTAGAACGGTGATGGGAAATTTCAGTCAAACGCGACAGGCTTATAACAATAAAATAAAGGCGTGTAACCCCGGTGTACAAGGTTTAGACCAATTGTGGACGTGGAGGGATAATTTGCAGGCCATACAGAGGAAACGCTCATCTCCAAATACAATTTGGTGGAACATACATCATTATTTCGGACATGAGCCCAAGTTGGCGCATCAATTTTTCCTAAAAAATCCGCTACTCACACTACGATTTGTAAGTTGTGGAACGGTTGGTTCGTCTCCTTTACCGTTTAAAGAGTTGTACAACGTCTACCAGCCATTTGTATGGCTGTGTATGTTAATTTGTGCATTGCCAGTGATGTTCGGAATGATGATTCTCTTCCATCTTTCCAACTTTGGAAGCAAAATTGTGCGCGCTAAAATGTCTGTCGGATTGGATTTTCTAATGTCATTTATAAAAGTGTTGTTGGAGCAAGGAAACCCATTCCCAGATTACGCAATCAGAAAGGAACTTGTGAAATGCGTAATGGCTGCATATCTACTTGTTGGTATCGTGTTGAGCAATGGCTACAAGAACTCAAACGTGTATAATATGGTTATGCCGCGTGTTCCAAGACCATATGAGAAATTTGATGAACTCGTGCGGGACAACTTTAAAGTATTCACTACGTTTGGGACAGTGCTATACATGGAAGTTATCGGATGTTTCGGTAGCAATGATACCAGGAGATTATGTCTTCTTGAAGGACATACCTGGTTCCTAGATCAATTCTCAGGACGTTCCGTAATTACAACATCACACGTGGCAGAGGCTGTTCTGTCCCAAGTGATATATAGCAATTCCACAAGTTTGGGAATTGTTCAAAACAATACCGAATTGCTTCCTGGTTTGGTCAATACATTCGAAGGTGAAGTAGCTAAAATTGAGAGCGCGTTTTTCCTGAAAATACTACTTGAAGGTGCAGGTGAAGCTTTGTCCTTTCGAGAGAGACATATTGAGAATACGCTGAATTCCTGGCAAGACAACCAACTCAAATTTTATCTGGCAAACTGCAGCAAAACGGCACTTGTATTGACACCCCACATGTGCCACAAATATGCACGAGAAACAACATAATCACGTCCGGCATTAAATATTGCTATTAGTAAGGAATCGTACAGCAATTTATCGTATTTAGTGAGTATGGTTGGTTCGCCACCTCCGGTTATTCTGAGCAGGATATCGGATGTTCATTCTGCTGGGCTAATGGATTGGTGGATTAATTTTTTTACGAACGCCAGACTGTCTAACGTCGTTAATCAGGCACCTACCCCGGCAAGTATGTACGGAAATGTGCTCATTATTTTCATACTTTGGGTAACCGGAACAACAGCATCGGCTTGTCTCTTCATGATTGAGAAATATATGCTTAATATCTACGATGTGTGGCTTTTGTTGAAATTTAGTATTGTCGTCTTTCGTACTGAGCTGACGAAAACCATCGGATGGTTTTGTGCAAGCATGTTAGCTATTGTACTTGCACAAAACTGGATGTGAAAGTTGTTGTCCGCGGGGACGTAACGTGACTCGTACAGGACGGAAAAGTAACTGCAAAGCTTCAATGAGATCCTAGGAAGCACCCATTTGATTATAGAAAGGCGAGATAAGATTCTGGATCCTTGTGTTACAAGGTTACTATTGTATTTTGATTTATCTGAAGAAGATAAAATGGAGGTAAAATGGAAAATGAGTAATTTTAAGCTGGCACAACATTCGACTCCAGGTCAAATTTCCAGAGATTGCTATTGTACGGCATGCGTACTCAAAAATCACTAAAGTGTCAAAATTACCGATTTGCATATGTTAAAAGAATGAAAATTACGAAATGTAAAATTTCCCCTCTAGAAGGCGCATTCTTTTAAACTATGGTGCATTTGCACGGATTCATCTAAACCGTATTTGCGATTGCAATCTTCACATTTCCATAATATATATGTATGAAGATGGATATCCATTCTGAATTAACTCAACGAATTGTGTTGTGGAAGATTTGGTTAATAGCCACACATGAATGTAAATTAGGATAAAGTGGATAAATCCAATTTATTCGTTTTATTTTTCGGATTATATCATCTTTCGTGAAATGTACTTAATTATGTGTACTTATGTTTCCTAGATTCAATGCAAGCATACAAGGTTTATGAAATTGGTGTTTTTGAATTGTATCAGTTGACCGGACGCATTGTACTATAATTTATATCAACTATATAGCCTTACACGAAAGCAAATTTAATTACTGTTTGCATTATAATATTTATGACCTTGAAGTAATCTTGTATGCTAAAATTGGAATCACATGTTTCTGTAATATAAGACTAGATAAGTTTGTCTCAGAAGTAAGGTTTTCAAAACCTTATAGTCTTCTTCCTCAACCTTTTTATGCAATGCAATACGAGTTATGTTTTCAAGCTATTCAGCGCCAGGTACAGGCAAATTGTTCCCATGAATATGTGAACGAACATGTTTAGATTTGTGACGTCTACTAAAATTCTTGCACTGACGTATGCATACAGGAAGGACAAAACTCTGCAAGAGGCTTGGTAGACGAAGGATACCAGAATGCCCTGGTTTTCAGCCAGTATTCTACTGTGACGAAGAAGGTCAGAAGGGAAGAAGTTTGACGAAGCCGCCCGAAATTACATTAAATTTGTTATCTTAACTAAAGGACATATTCTACATGTGATTCCAACAGATGGTATGCGCCTGTTTCCACATATTGGCAGTGATTCGACTTATTTCCATTTTACGAGAATTTTTGAACAAGGATTATAGAAAATACGTACATGGTGTGTATACCAATCCTTATTCATGTTTAGTTTGCACAATTATGAAAACATTACTGTCGCAACCAAGAAAAGACATAAACCCAAACGTTAGCAACAAGTTGAAGAACTCCGACGTCACCTGACATTTTTCAATTCTTGCCCATCGGGGAAGTACGGTCCCATCACTAGTGACATGACACAAACCACATTCCATTATTACCATCAAAGATCTCAAACTAGCAGCAACATTCATATGTCTGCATCATCGATTGATTTAGCCATCTCCGAATATCTGACACCGTTGTGTTAAATACAAGGAAGTGTATTCCACGGATTTGGGTTTGTATTGGTAGTTTCCAATTAAGCGTATACTAAATTTAATTAGATAACAATACATAGGAGGTTTTCACAGAAATAGTTTCTTAGCATAGCATTTGCGTAATAATATATAGATAATATATAGATTGCATTTCTCTTTAGGGCACCCTTGAATACGCTTTATTCATTCTTAATAAATAAAACAGATTTTCTCCACACGGCAAAGGTGTTTGTGAATTACTTTTCATAAACAGCGGCACATACAAGATCGTTTATAAATCCACTATCCTTGAAAATTGCACGATTTCATTTCCAAGCAGGACAATAAGACTTATAATTGACATCCTAGATTTGAGCGATGGATTGGAAAAATCCAAAGAAAACACTTGCGTTTAAGAAAATATATAAAACGTATAATCCTGATTGAATGTTTCATAAATTCAAGATAAAGCATTAATTTTGTAAACCACTCAATGTCGATCAAAGGAAAGTTTACTAAATAGTTTGACAACATATATGGCGTGTTGGTATTATGTGCTGAATAGATTACTACTAATATCATCTATTCATATTGGTTTGAGAATATGAGGAGTTGGCAATTCTAAAATAGCTGAGCATTAATCTTATTCATTGTTCGCATTGCGCTTTTGTCAGGTATTGAGCAATTTTGGCTGTTGTTCACCATCGAAATAAAGAAATGGAAAATTTTGATAATCGCCAATAGACTATGATCTAGCTAATTGGGTATGATTGGGTCTTAATATTCACTCGGCTTGTTAACAACAACCTGGGCATTTCGTTTAAGACATTGCGATTCAAATTAACCTTCAGCAAAGACGATTGAATATCACAGAATCATAAAGCATTTTCACCCTCTATCGATGTTATCTTAAATGTATATTTTAGCACAATGATTGCAAGTCTATATCACATCATATATCTTGCCAAAATTTGCCACTGGACACCTGATAAACATCAAATTAAATTCACCTTGCAGTAAAATGAAATTCAATCAGCGTCAGCGCGTCGAGCATACGAGTGGAACGCTACAGTATGGGTATCATTTAGGGAATATCATTGTAATATTTTTCAAGTTTGCTTATTACTGTGGTTTCAGTCCATTCAAGTTGGTACGTGATGGCCAGCTGATTGGACACTACCACAGGAAGACCTGGAAGCCGCAAAAGGTAACGCAAGATAGTAATCTAATTCGTCATTTTAATAAAGGTGAGTACATATTGTACATTTCCGATTCCATCAGATGGCATGTGCTTGCCTTCATATGTTGGCACTGGTTCGAATTATTTCCATGATAAGAGAACTGGTGGACAGGGATTGGACAGCTCACAAAAACAATCCCAAAACATATCTGACCATGATCTACACCTTCTGCTATCATTTTTACTGTGCACTGGCGTTCAAAAGATTGTGGTTCAATAGTAACGACTATCTTAAAGTTCTAAATGCAATTCCGGCAAGAATTAATCTATTGGGAAGAGCCAAATGGGTGAGCATAATTTTAATGTAGACAAACATGAAACGTACCATATCTTAAAATCTTAAATCGTGTTTTTTTGAATCGCGTAGATTGCAAACGTCAAATTTTTGTATGCCACTCAAGGACTGTATCTGCTTCTTATAATGCTGTTGGTTGTAGGAGCACGTTTCGCTGTTCTAAGTATTGGTTCGCAATGGTCGCCGTCCATATTCCTTAGTGGACTCATACATCAATCAAAGTACGTTTTTCTTATGTCATCCCGTCGTAATTTGTCCTCTTCACCGTACTTGGAGGATTTGACAACTGTGAACTGTATCTTGGCGTCGCTGATGTTATTATCTGATTATATGAGGTAACATAACTCCAGTAATTTTAAGATACTAATTTTATGCCGACTTGATAGATTTACTTCCTCGCGAACTTCATCCTTAATTTTGCTCAGCATGCTTGTGTATCCATTGGCGGACCTCTGCCTGTTGGCGTTTTCCGCTACGTTATGGCTCGCAACTAAGGGATTTGCTGGAGATATACTGGATGGATTACGGGACGAAGAGAATCAAGTTGATAGCTTTGGTCATGAGTTCCGCCTCATGGCTGTGAAGAGGCAGCTCTGGCTGGCCACGATTGATGACACAAATAATTCGAGAGTTTTGTACGAGAGCACTTCACGTCTGTCATGGTCCAGGTTTCTTGGAAACTTTCAGGCCATCCTAAAGCTCTCTGACTTGGTGAACGTTGCCATTGGAAGTCAGGTCGCATTGAGATTGCTGGCTAGTCTCCTATATTACTCGGTCAATATAGACAGGTTGGTCATGGGTCGCGATCCAGTGATGATAATGTTCTGGCTGACATATTTGTTCATGTTTGTAATCTCACTTTACGTTAATGCCGATACATGTCGTCAGGTCAGACATCTACTACAACCTTTTAATGTAAGACATTCGTTAGTATTTCAAAACGTTATGATTTCATTTGTACTACGCTGACTAGATGCAAGTTGTCCATTCATGGCTGATGGGAAAATCGAATTCGAAGTCCATACCAGCACACGAAGCAAACGTAATAATGCATCTAGTAAACAATAATGCCATTGGGATTCAGGGCAATCAAATGTTCACTGTATCGTACACTTTTTTGGGGCAGGTAAGTAAAATGTTTCTTTTGCGCGACTCTAAAGACACATGTTTAAATCCGGTTCCTCTTTGACAGTACTTCAGCGTAATGATGACATTCTTCATCATTTGCATCCAGTACGTGTAGAGTGACAACGTTCGTATTTGATGCTGCACCGATAATTGGGATGCATGCCAATCAACAACAGCCGATATCCACGCAGATTTACTAGCTTAACATTCTTGATTCACCTTCGATAGTTGCCTACGTGCTTTGCTTGGAGATACTTGATAGCTGGATTCAATTAATGCATATGGATAAACATCCAAATTTCAAGCTCATTTCGATTCGCTTGTTAAGGACGCTATTGTGGAAGGTTGGATATGTTTTTTTTCAATTACTGCCAGCCAACCATAATTTCTTTTTTATATGCTCCAAAACCTACACTTTTCATAACCTATTGATTGCAGTCGATAATTGAATTGTAATTGAATTCCAAACAGTTATTGTCAATATGGAACTGATAATTATATTTTCGGCATGCAATAAAGTACGGAAATTACTTTCTATTGGGTTCTAATTACCAAATTGCTGAAGCAAATACAGGTGGGTATGGATCGCGCATTTAACACTTGATAAGTTTCTTCTGAACAACAGTACGCTCTACCACTCCTAAATTTAACCCGCTTTTAATATAATTTGTTTTGAATGATTTCATATAAGACAGCCATAACTTATACGTTTCACAAGACCGCATTTATGTATATCGATCAATTTATGTACTTGTTTGGGAATGCATTGATCCATCAGCCGACATATTGTTGCATGGAAGGTGAATAAATTAATGAACAATATTTTGTACGTCAATTATAAGCTGCTACAATGCCCACGAGTAATCTGTATTGTCAATCTCGTTACAAAGATACTCAGTAGGTTTTCCGAATGTGTCAATTAACTAATTATCCACCACGGCTAAGGACTAGACTTCTGTGCATAGGTAGTGAACCTACAACTGTTCCGCACCCGCAACGCAGGAGTTGGCCATTTTTATAGCTGATACTTTTTGCATAAAAATGCCAGCAGATAACGTAAAGGTTCCACTGGAAATGTTTTATTTCATTTTCGTTTCACCATATCGATTGTATGGCCTCTTTGATAAGGAAAACAGCGACACATACATAGAAACCGAACGAATTAAAAAATGGCGTCCTCAACAAATTATTTGTGGAATTCTAACATTCGCAAGTACATGTTGGTACGCATGCACGGCAACGATAAATATGCCAACTGACACGTCAAATCCAATGACGCATTTCGAAATTGTTCTACACATTGTTCACCACATTCACAGATTACTCGTCATAAAATTTCTATGGTTTGATCAATGCAAAGTAGCTGAAATTGTTGAGTTACTTGAGCGTTTCCAAAACGATAACCCGTCAAATTCAAAGTTTCGTGGAAGGAAAGCATGCATTCGTCTATTTTGCCTATTTTACATTTGCATGGCTGTTAAATCCGGATCAAGGCAAGCCATGAGTTACAACGCGGGCTCTTTGACAGTAACTATTTTTGTAATGGTGGCGTATGTGCACGCGTTCCTTATTATTTGTTTCGGATTTATCTCGTTTCTCTTGTTGTTCCTTGCTTTGAGATCAGTGACCAAACGATTTTCAAATTTTCTGCAAAACAATAAAGTCAGCGTGAAGGACCCGGATGGGCTACTTTGGAATAAAATTGACAGCCAACTATTGAGCATTCGTCAACTGACCAATACAGTAAACGCGTCAATGGGGCATATATTTACTTGTTTGGTATTTCAAGTTGTTCTGTTTTTTGCCATTGGAACGGAAAGGACAGCTGTGGATGAGGAGTACTCTAAGCGAGGGGGCAGCTGGGAATTCGTTTTCTACTTCGGGCTGGCTTTGATAATGTTCATATTCATTGCTGGCATAAGTCACAACATGAGCGAAATAAAAAACTGGCTCTCAATAGCAGAGAACAGGAAACTGGTTCAGCCTCCTTGGGATTTGGCATATCTGTTGGATCAGGTCAACTACAACGTTGTAGCGGTTAAAGCGAGTAACGTGTTTCCTATCACATATGGAGTCTTAACTAGCGTACGTATAATTGCAATTAATGTATGCAAACACAATACTAATTGGGCAAAATCGATACTGCGAAAATCATTTCACCATTATTTCATTTCAATTTTAGATGATGACTACAATGGCGGCCTATTTCATTATTGGAGTTCAAACACGCACCTCTGGACAAAGGTGCCGAAACTATTCAGCTGTGGGACCAAATATATCATCAGGGACTGATTACATCAATTAGAGCAACACATTTAGGTAGTAATTTAAACCAGAACATTAGCAAGTTTATTATCATAATTGATGTCAATATAAATGAGATCATTATCGTAAATCATCAGCTAATGGTTAATGTAAATAAATTGGACGGTCATGCCGTTTATTATGATTAGTTATAGTAATATTATTTATTATATTAGCATATATGTAAATAAAAAATGTAAAATGATCTGGAATTGACTGGAAATTTTCCATTCCTTCAACCGGACAAAAATAAGTTTGAATGGCGCGAATTATGTGTTTATGTCTTCCGTGACCGCTCATTTAAGCGTATTGGATGCAGATGATAAAAATTCTAACCACAAAGCTGAAGTACTGTGAAGTCGAACACGTTTTGCCAAAAATGCAAGCGTGAAGTATAGCATGTAAATGTAAACCCAAACAAGCGTTATTTTCGCATATCCCGCCCAAAAACGAATACATCACCGTAAACTGAGTTTCGTTACAATTGGTGTTTAGTTCTAACAACATCAAAATCGGTTGCATGTTCGTTCCCGAACCGGACGGAATGAACTTTTGATGAAACTCCTTCAATTTGAACTTGTGGGTATTTACGTACGATCCAGTGCGTAAACAATGATATAGATGACAAACAAAAATTGTACAATAATTACGAATGTAAAGTATTAAGCTCTCAAGAAAGCCTTATTAGCGATAGGAAAAGATATAAAATCCACGGCCAAAAAATCGATGCATTATTTCTATGCGAATAGTGTTATGCATTTCGTTTCACGTGAATAAAGTACGGACGTTACATATTGTAATATAAATTACGTATTGTTTTCACTTGAACGTGAAAATGTTCTACTTCATTGTCATGGTCAGTGTACAAATATATTTCGGGAAAGCTACTCGAAAGTTACTGGATACACTCGAAATTATTATAAAGTTTGAAAGTATGGGGGAAAATCCCAACACGTTGCAAATTCAAAAAAATCATGCACATAAACAACTTCTTTTTTTTACCATTCATGGGGTTTCATACGTCAAATTTTTTTCAACACGCAATACCATGTAGCGTTTTATTATGCAATAATTATTTCATGTGCTTGTAGAATTCTTTTCCCATCTTGTGTTCCAATACATCAATTTCTATCAGCTGAGTTGACTTAACCTGATGCATGCACTTATTAATTGACGGGTAGCATCAAATATATTCACTGATTACTTATTGTTATAAGTCCAGGCGATAAGCATCCGTACAAATACGGTACGCGCGGCGACAACAAATAGTAGGTTTGAATATTTTGTCTCGTCAAGTATATGTGTAGTACAAATATGGTGTTTAAAATGTATATCTTACAGCTACATTATTGGGGCAACAATGATTTGAAATGCCGAGTGATTTAATGCATGAATCTACCTACCATAGTATATGGCGTCAAATTCCCATGCCGCGGCAACACTAGCTCGCTATGCATTTCAAGTGAACATTGTTCTTCCGGCACAGTTGTTGTGGATATTATATTCCAAACATAATTAAAATATTTCTTAAACTTAATGCTCCCTAAAAATAATGTTTTCATATTCTTCCGGTGTTACCATTTAGGGATAGTTTGCTGGGGTAATCATTTTCCCAACGCGATAGTTTTCCAAACGAAATTATATTTCAGCCTAATCAATCTTCTGCCAAATTATTTTTGCGACATAACAGTTTATGTTACGAAATTATGTTTCACCCTAATTTCTATTTTGACATAAATTATTATTCGAAAGTACTTGGATTTCCTGCTGCTTCTTATTTTGACGAAGAAAAATATTTCGTGACGAGCTGCAAAAACATTGTATGCTTTTAAAGGTTTCAGTTGAAGCTAATCGTAGAGTATCATCACCCCAACGAAATGCTGTTGCGCAATACAATCAATCATCCTGTCGATTACAAGAACGATCAACTGTGATCAATTTTGCCCACAGTTATTCCTCGCTATTATTGTTTTTTGCTAAGAGATATTACTTTTTTCAAATTAATTCCTTCTTATATGATAACTGTTTTTCAGAGAAGCGTCGTCACACGCTACAATATAATGCGCAATAGTACTTATGAGACAAATGCAAACACAACGTTGATTTGGAGCAACAGTGCATTTTTCATCACATATTCTCTTGTGTACAACCTAATATGTTTTGACAATTTCACCTTTACTTGTTATTGAGTTGTATATGGTGAGGAGGCGACATCAAATTAAAACTAATTACTTTAAATTTTCCATACAGTGGTTTTGGGATGGTTGTCGAAATGGCCCTGTTCTGTACACATGCAGGAAGACGCAATATGCGAAAAATCCCTTGAGCATTTTAGATGTCTTCACACAGTTTCTATGAAAGCAATACTTCGCATTGATATAGGCCAGCCAACGTTTAACATTCTTCTCCGGGAAACATACTTACATTAGCGAACAAAATAAAACACACTTCTAGCTCACATAAACATAAGTAGCTGTCAACGTAAGGCGACGTAGCGACTACTACTATCTAAAGGTTGGCTATTTACACCGAAATATTCTTTTTGTCTACAATAATCCTTATTAATTCATTTTCACTAATTATTTATATTTATATTAGACGTAACTGTTGAAAAGTGATGTCACCGACCATGTAAACTATTGCCGTCATCGCCGCGGTTTGCTTTACGATTGTTATGTCAACAACCCTGAAATTGGAACCTGCAATATCGGGATTCGAAAATTGTATGGTTGAGATAATTATGGTCGAAACTGTGGACCAACACGGTTTCCGCAATGGTGACCAGAGGTACCTAAAAGGCCGATATGAGTATAGTCCAGTGAGCTTCCCGGCAATATTAACGACATACAGATACAGACAGACACGACGCATGGGGCGGTTCTATTGTGATTCTAACACCATGTACGATATTGACCTTGATTACGAGGGTGTGCATTCTCCTAAATCGTTCATCATACATCAGCACCGCCTATTGTGTATTGCGCACATTTACGTAAATCCAAAGTCTTGCGTCGGATGGACAGTACCGGGCTACACTAGATATCCCGCGAACGCGCCATTCGTTGAATGAGCGGGGCCCTTGATACTTCAGAGGCGCAGCTGGTTGATGATGACCCCATTCGATGGTTCTCACCAGGTGCTGAAAAATGAATGGTACCTTATTAATGTGCGACAAGGAAGTATTGCCCAGCAGTCATTTGAAGAAGATTTGTTTTATAATTTCGACATTATGGAAGCACCGAGGTATTACGATAATCTACCCATTCACCTTATATTCAAAGTTGAACGACGTACTGAGTCGTTTGAACAAGTAATACGAGTATCTGAAGTGTATTTTTCTTTTCGCGATGACCTTATCACGTCGAGAATCAGCACACTAATTGAAATATGCCATCCGCGATGGAATACAAGCAATCTGGAGAGCCTCCCCGAGGAGCAAGAACACTTTCGCGTTCAGTATTGCATATACGCGAATGAAAATAAAATTTCTCAATTGGAGTGGAAAAAAATTGGTCTCCCTCAAGTCGGCCAACAACTGACACTGGATTTGATTAAGAGTTCATGCTGAACGGTCGGTATGAACGATATGCTGATTTTTTGAGAAATTAGTGGTATCCATATTCAGTAACGTGACTATCGTTCGAAACAAATTTCTAAATAAATTTCTCAAGATTGTTCCAACAATACGTGCAACCATACTACCAAGTAGAATACAGCTTGCCAGCTTCGACTTTGTGAATCCCTTCCCTTTTGTGTCTTGCGCGGCTGTTTCAAACACGACAACGTTTTCCCTATACTTTTACGTTTCTGCGTTTCAGCTTGACACTTGGTTGGCCCTTATTAGTTCGGCAACGTTTAATGGATTGTGTCTAAACCATTATGTCAGCTTACCAGCACCCGCGTCAAATCTTCTAAATGCTTCGAAAATTTCACATTTGTCATGAACCTGCTGCTAGCACAGTCGTCGAAAGCTGTCGACAAATGCAGATGGATATCGCTTCCGTGGCTTCTTGTCGGCATAATATTTAGCTACGGCTATCAAGGCGACAATATCAAAGAAATCACAAGAGCACCCCAAATGAAGCCTCTGCGCACGTTTCAGGATATATTTGGTGCAAATTACAGTCTTTATTTTTTTGCTGCTTGGGCCCACAAAGATTGGTTCATTCAAACGCTTTCAGGTAGGAAGTACCGTTACGCGTTTGATGAGCTACATTACGACTTCTTCACGTACTTTCATTTTACGAAGATAATGGCGGGAAAGGACGCACTATCTGCATTACAGGAGCAAACATTGGAGCGAATGAGACAGTTAGCCGTAAAACCAAAATATGCGACGGAATTTCTCAACTATCTGTATCCTGAATATTTTAAAGAAAAGCTGTCAAATTGCCGCAACGTCGCATTTGTAGCGCAACTAGACGAAGTTCTAGCCATATACACGGAACTATTGAAATCAAAACGTGTTGGAAATCGGCGAATACATTTAAGTAAAACGTATTTCCAGTTTCATTTTGTCAACAACTGGAACTTTTGGAAATTCCCTGGTTCGTTTGTATACCTCACTGAAAGAGTTTTGTTGCTGCTGCAGTCAGGGATCTATGATTTGATAAGAAGCAGGGTTAACACAAAGGCAACCTTTGCCGCAAAGAGAGCTGAGGAGACGTATAACATCGATATACTGCCGGAATCCCGCAGCGGTACCCTAAAAGGAAACACAACATTCTTGTTTCAATTCTGCTTTATCCTTTTATCTATAGTATGTCTGTCCCTTCTGCTTGAGTGTCGTCATAAAACATTGGTGATTATTCGGCAGTGCATTGGGGCAATTAAGCGATCGTTACCTATAATATACGGTTCAGTCAAGATGTTGTGCCCAACTATATTACATGTAACACATGATCGAAGAACTAGGTCGAACCAAGTGACACCCGAGCAAGATGGATGGATTACTAACCGCATTCGAGTGATGGAGGACATGACACAAAGGATTTAAATGAGATACAACACAATCAACGCTGCAACACTGACGTTCACAAATAGTTTTACAATTTAATCTACTCGAACTCGTAAAAATAATATCTGTGTATCGTCTAGCGTGCCTGCAGATTTCTATTCACAACGAATAGTGACAAGTTATCAAAATAGTAATGGTAATAATGGTCCTATTGTCTGTCTCCTGGTCACTAGATTCATTGAGGGATTTTGTAGATAATGAACATGAAACTTCGTAAATTTTAAATTTCTGACAATTGATAAATATCAAACAAATGTTTTTGCATGCTACATGTAATCATCAAAATCATGATGTAGTTAATCTTTATAAGTTTCAAAACATTTGTTCTGTATACCTATTGCAATCACCACAATTTATGTACAATTGCTTAAATAAACATTTAATTCAAATAAAATGGCATTACTATCACCGACAAATGATTCAAACACATACTTGATACAAATGTGTATTGCGTCGTGAAACTTGTTATCATTATTGATTTATTAATGTAAGTATAGAATCCAATCCCATTTCTTTGAGATGGGATTGTCAATAATAATTCAGCTTCGTGTTTCATATAACCAATCGCCCAACACCTTTCAAGAATGATTTAGACTTTCATCTTTTAATAGTACATTTGCTTGAAGGCTTGGTCAAAATCATCGGCGAGGTTTCAACAAGTCATCATGTTGCTTCCCGCTGGGCCCCGTAATTTATTTTTTCACATGATTATGATTTTTCCTTTGCACAGCTTTGACACCGGTACCAATATTTCTCGAACGCGCCTACGATTGGTGTTTTACCAACTGCCCGCTGATGTTCAGGCACGCACATTTAACAATTATTTCAGGATGAGGGACTTTTATCTACGCAACTTTTCAACTGGTAACGATTTCAAAACAAACCAATTTCGATAACATATCTTGCGATACTTTTGTTTTAATTTGATCATTATCATTTAGCACCGGCTTTGTACGCGGCGTTCCCAGTAACAAACTTTTACAAAATAATTGCGCATCATTACAACGCAACCATAACCATCACCAGGAACGACAGCCTTCCAAAGCCTAATGAGCACATCGTCTACTCATTCGCATCAATTTACCCCGGCTCACCAGAACATATATCTAGCATTTGGACCCAGCATCGTAACCGATCAAGTGATTTGGGTATTCTTCAGGATTATAGCATGGACTACAACTTTGCGTATTGCGACCAACCCAAGTACAAAAAGATCCGCCCTTGGCATCTTCAAGCGCTGACGTCTGGATTTGCACCAATGGTCTGGGTTCTGATCAACTTTGCAGTTTTGATTATTTCTATACTTTTATATCTCAAATTGAATACATTTGACAGCATTGACATTTCCGTTGTCCTTCTCATCACATTTGCCCCTCTCCTCACCTACAGCCATAGTGGGCCACTACAATTGGAAAGGTCGAAATTATTTACAATGTGGACGTTATCGTGTCTGCTGCTATCAAATATTTATTCTGCAGTTATAACATGTGAATTGACGTCCCCGCTCGAGGAGGATCCAATCACGTTTTTTACAGAATTGGCAAAATGGAACTATGGGCTTATTTTTACAGATGCGGACATTTACAAGACATTCAATGTTACCGTGCGGCATTACAACTTTTGTAAAAGACAACTCAATTTATTGGAGGATAGGTGAGTAGATAGGCAATATTTCGACTTTCTCTGAGTCCAAATAACTGAGACGCATTTCTATTCAATTTCAGCAATAATCAGGAAAGCGATATGATGGCTGCCGAGCGACTCCTGGATCGAATCAGTTATAACCAATCAATGTCGTTTGACCGAATATCGTCAACGTCGAAATTATTATGGTCCAAGCAATTTGCAATAGCTGACCAATGGCCAATGGCCTTATCGTTCCTATACAATATATATCGGGTACTTCGAAATCCGTCGATTTTACGTAAGTATAATTTTATTAAACCACCCAAAATAAGGTGCTACCCAGGAAAGAGATTGCTACCATCCGGTCAAATGTTTCAAGTTTATGCGCCGCCAGCAGGAAAACGAATAAGGAGAACTGCATTAAATCTTGCTGAAGCAGGTATATATTACTGGTGGTATAAGGAATCTATCAGCATTCTTGGATCACTCAAGGTGCAGGATAGGAGGAGAATTGTGAGTCCAACTATTGTCAAATTATTTGCAGATGTCACAGTTGGAGGCTTAACTATGGAGGGAAAAATTAATTGTGTTTTCTTTGTTTGGGGACTTGGGCAATTTGCCGGCATTTTACTATTAATTGGGGAACAAGTTGTTAGTGAGCGGCACGGGTCGCTGTTGTCCATTACGACAAAGTCAAGGTTAAATGACTTGAAAATATAGCTTTAACTTATTTGAATTTTACATTCATTTGATCGGTTGACCTTATAGTATGTATAGTAATATAGTTGTGCTTTTACTACGCAGTCTATCAAATTGCATCAAGAATAGATTATCTTCCGTCAGACTGAAATGTACCCATCTTTGCAAAGACAAAGCACAATGCGTAGTTTGCCCCATCTTGACATTTACGAATTTAAGGTTTAATTTTGAGGTATTGGTGAAATAATAAATCGACAGTTTCCCTTATTCAGTTCGTACGACAAAATAAGTTGAATCCGGAGAGAGAAATGTATTATTACAGAAGCCTACAAGATCTCCAGTGATGCATTTCAGAAAAGAATATATTTGTTGGAAATTTCGATTCGAATAGCAATCATATTTCCGAGTCATTACATTAATATCTCGCAAGTAAAACCTTAGTATATATTCAAAGAATGTCAATCTGTTTAACAATTTTAGATCGACTTGTAATGGGATTCAAAATTATGAAACTTATTATTGCCGGATTACGAAAAGAAACCAAAACATATTATGCAATACGAAAACATATTATGCAATATGAAAATATATTATGCAATACGAAATTTCAATTAAATACGCTTCCGTAAAAGCAAATCGAAATATTTATCATATGTATGCATATATAAGTTTCCACAATTTCCAAGTAAAGCCCGATGGTTGTATATTATCACTTAAGCATTTTATTTTATTTGATTTCACGTCTATGAGGCTGACTCTCACTAAAACAATCAAGTTGGTTAATAGTCTCACAATTAACTTTTGTCGCATATTCCAAATCGCCAGATTAAATACATAGCGTTGTGTTTTATTGTATAGCAAGTATATTGGTTCGTCTTGTTTTGTGTTATTTTCATTCCACAACATACATTCAAGTGACAAATAATAAGTTCGTAAACCTTTACTAAGTGTGGTACTAACTTAACCAAGAATCAAAAATCCACCTCGGTATTAAATGCTAACCAAAAAAAATATTTTCGGACATTATACAACCTTACATTAATTTTCTGATCTATATAACTTTCTGATGGTTTATATAACTTGCAATTTCTTGGGATAACAATAAATTACGAAATATTCAATTCCGTTGAATATCATATTATTTTATTATCATATTTTTAAATTAATATATGCCCACAATTGTAAACTGTATAGTCACAGCGTCAGACTCTCTTACCACTGCATTTGTTTCTATGCAACTGCGAGAGCAATTTGGAATTTTATTCGGCGCGGCTGAACTTGGTAGCAGTAAAATGTTAACATCTTTGGAAATATTGGGATTCCGTTTTCATAGACACGGATATTTCATGCTAACAAAGCATCCTGTCCAATGGGACGAAAAGTATACTCGCCTCATCATTAGCACCAATAAAAAGCACTGGCTGTCCTTTCTGGTTAGCATGCTCCTTAACGTCGTAATATCCGGCACTTGCATACTGGCCATTTTCTGTCACTGCGTAATCTCCCCTTTGCCAAAATATAACATTGGCACGTTAGGATTACACGCTACCGCCACCGCGATCTGTGGAGGCGTTTCCTTAGCCACCGCAATGCTTATTTGGAACAATGAAGTTTTCGAGGGCTTCAATGAAAGCATCACCTTCGAGATGCCACCACAATTAGGTATGTAATTTCGAGTCATTTCCAGAAAAGCCGTATTTGGCACGATGCATTTCTATGACTTCTGTGTTTATCGTTTAGTATCTCGGCATCAAGTTACAAAAGCGTCCACCTTTTTACTTGACATCGTCCTTCTCATGGGAACCGCCTTGTGTCTTCTTGCCCCTTTCGTGATCCTGCTTACGTCACTGTACTTTGGTCTCGACCCTTGCCATTACATGTTTCAGTTAGCATGGAGGAACTATCCGGAATACAGGGCAGCTACGTTGAAATATGTCGCGCTGGGTATCCGATTCATTGTGCTTAGTGGTGGATTTGAGGTCGCGCGAACAGGTTCCTTCATCTTCGCCGGCTGTGTAATTCTCTTGGCGAGATTTGAGGAACGCACAAATCTTCTTGCCTCACTTGCCATCACCCGAAATGTAAATCATAGCTATCGAATCCTCAGGGTCCATCTTGAGTTGATTCTCTGCAATACTATTGTTGCAGAAGCTCTTACAGATGTTCTTTCCCTTTTTCTATCCGCTGGCTACTGGGGATTTGTACTAATCGCTTGGATGGCTCTGAAAGGCCAGGATTTGATTCCTCTGTACTTGTACGCCATGGTATGCGCCATTGCCACGGCACTCCCGATCGTCGTTTTTACAATGATGTCCATACTGGCTCAGGTGACTGAGGTGAGCAATGGAACGACGAGACGATGGCTAAAACAAGCGAGGTATCTTGGTTTGTCAACGTTTATAACGAGGGAGCAGAAAAGGGAATTCGAGCTATTGTACAGATTTGTGAAGGCAAGAAGAAACTACGAGCTTTGCTACAAACCATTCTTTGTAATTAATTATAAGTTTTGCATGGACTACTCGAGTACTGCAATAGATCGTTTATTTGACATAGTGTTGATATTTTAGGTATATATTAATAGGTAGCATTTGTATGAAGCGCAGCCTTGTTCACATAATTTACTTCAATTTTGCGATAATAAACATAAACAACTTCCCGTAATAGTATTTTCCGCATTTCATAATATATTTCATTAATATTCATGAGGTAACTAATCAAAGTTTGTCAATATTTATACTCACATGAAACCTATGGGTTATTAGCTTTTTGACTTTTCCCGTCTCAACCATTATAAATGTACCGATAAATCAAACTGGTTTGATGCGGATTGAATTGGACTAGACGGGAAGAATGACATTTGATGTATATTAAGATAAATACAGTTATATGATTACATTTCACAATCACATATGTTAATACATAATTAAAATAAACTATCGATATTATCACTAGTCAACTGAAGAGACGCTTCGCTTCGTCACCAGCAATAACAAAATTGATTTTGCTTGAAAAACGTTCATGTCATTGAAATAAAGTTCTCGCATAATAGCATTCTCGCACTAAGCAGTCTAATATGACCTACATTGAGACGTAATTTTGATTCTCTATTGTGCACGATATGCTTTGTGGCTGATTTTTTAGAATCTTGTGTTGAATGCTTAAAACGAATGTATGGCAGACATGAAGCGAGACGTGTTTTGAAACTTGAACATTTAATTCGCACCCATACAATGTTAACTGTACTCGACTTACACTTCATATTGTACAAAATTTGTCTTGCAAATACCAAGGCTTCATCAAAGAAATAATTGTTTATCTTACGTTTGCAATTTTCGAGATAGTATAAACAAAATAATCAGACGTGTCTCAGAATTCCAATACGTGTTTGAACTGCCACTAAATGAGTAGTAACCAAAGAACGAAGAAAAATTGCATTTCTGAGTCAACACTAAAGCTTTGTTTAACAGTGATTTATTTTAGTGCATACGACCAATAAAGCAGCTACCTGATATTGATACTTAGTTTATTCGCGTGCCCCCTATGCATACTGTATGCATATTATGAAGAAGGTCATCATCGTACGGAAGAAACGTTCCTTAAGCTGCAAGAAATTCCGAAATGGGAAATGTGCTTTATAACAAGTAGGCTGTAATGAGCAGTTCCATCAGTTTATAATTAAAGTTTGAACAACCCATACAATGTTTTTACATATATAATATCCAGATGCGCATATCTGTATATGTGAATAACGACGAAGATACCTCATTATTTCCTAAATATGTTCCCCAGCTTCATCTCCATTCGCACTTGAGAATAGCGGTTTATATACCCCGACAAATATACTTGCCATCTGAAGTACCAACTTGTATTCACGTGTACACTTTAAATCCAAGAGTGCTCTGAACATACGATGCTCGAAAATGCCAACTTTTATAGTTTGAAGTATGTTGCTTCATTTGCACGCTGGTCGAATCCTAGTCCACGCAGTATACCATATATAGGATTGATGCTAATTTAAAGTAAATACATTGCTTCAAAGGTTTTTTTGGATTGGATTCTTTCAAAGTGTAAATCCTTATTTCAGAAGAATTACATATATCCGACTCAGGAGCGACTGCCGAAAACATTTATGTCACGAATAAATGAATCATATACATACCTCATACAAATATATACAAGACAAATAATACATTTGTTAAAAACCTTTTAAATCTAAATACACCTCCGCATATTCAAGGTATTAATTTCTCAAGATATTATTTGGAAATAATGGTTACATACACAGCATGTATGTCCAACCAGTTTTAATAGCAGCGCTGCAATACTTATTTCTTAACGAAATCCTCTATCATGGGACGGTGCACGGATTAATCCCTGACAACGCTCGGCTCTTCTATGGAGATAGTTTAACAAAAGAACTTGATAATCATCTGCTCCTAAAGAAACTATTGGTACAATCCGCAAAACAAAACTATGACGACTTTAATGCCATTGATATTGCTAAATTCTTGAGCCCATTTCACAAAGAACATTGTTTTATCCATATTCTCAATTATCAACGATTGCCGTTAAAAGAGCTGGTACAGCCCATTCTTCTAAGAAACTACGCACCTGTGTTGTATAAGGAATTTTACAAAACCGGAGGAATTGGTTATTACTTCACATGGACTAGCATCTGGAATCGCAACATTACTCTAATGCATTCACAATGCCCAAAGGAGAAATTCTGCTATCAGGACAGCAATATATTGCACGGGGTAGCAACTCAGTTGAATTTTTCGAGATTCACACTGTACAACAAACCATGGAATTGTCAAGTAAATATTCATTTGTTTCCACCCGACCTGATCTTTTCCGAGGACCCCGAGAACGGGATATATGTTCATATGCCACGCTTGTGGCATTACGCGGAAAATTCTAATACTGACGGCGCCACCCTGCCGTTATCATCCCAAATAACAAATGTTCACGCGCTAGTTTATCAGAGTGATACAAATATGGCGAAGCACGGCTTCCGTCCAAATCTTCTCGTTTGGATTTCTAAAGTTATTACACAATACGCCTATGACGAAGGTACGTCACAATTGTCCCAACTCGTATCGAACCAGGCGTTTGTTTTACTATCATCCAACTGCAAAAACGGATCCTTAGTTCATCCAGTAACATTACATATCAATAAGCAATCCATTTCAATCACAGCTGGTATAAAAATTGACTCATGGAGTAACCGCAACTTTTCCGATGCCATGGCGGCGACTACTTTCTTTCAATCCTCTGGAGCGGAAGCATATTGGTCATTTAGTGTCGTTGGAGAAAACAGTGGGGCGACACATTTTGACCACTTTCTTTATAACTGTAGCAACAGCGACGAAAGTAGCAATCTGAATGGCAACCATGTCCTGTCGTTTTCAATTATGTATAGGAATGTCTGGTTGTCAGTAATGAAAAACTACAGCTATGACACAGAAATCATGGGAAATCACTGCACAAACGGGATCGAATCAAAAGGCTCATCCCAAAAAAAGTTTTCGGTGCATCTCACGATGATAAGGATATTACAGAATTCATTTATGGAGCGAATGCCACTCACCATTACGGACTCCTTGAGACCTCTCAATTTTATAAGCTGTGGGGGAGGGAAAATGCAGCAGCTGTCATTCCACAATTTGGTTAGGGTGTTTGATACGAGCATCTGGGTAAGCTTTGTAACAACATCACTTGTATTGACGGTATATTTACAAGCAGCACTAATGCTCCCTATGTCCGATGTTGCGTTGGAAGTTGTAAAGGTATACTTAGAGAAGGATAGTGGGATTCTGCCGTTTGTCAAACAGAAATCGGCACTTGGTAATCAAGGTTTGTTTGCACTGTTTCTGCTAATGGCCATGATAGTTAGCAATGCTTACAGAAACGAGAATATATATCAAATGATACAACCACGAAAGATAGTACCTTTCGAGTCTCCAATACAGCTTATATCGAACAAGTTTACCATTTACACCAGATCCATTCAGTTCAAAGCGTTTGAGTCTGAAATTAAAATGATTTTGTTGAACCAAACAAATGTCAGTAATCACAGAATTTACAGCGGGCGCGAAACCATACTCAAGTCAGAATTTGAATACATGTATGAATTAACCGATATTTACATGCTAACTGACACAATACTTTCGCAATTGGATCGTATGTACCACTCGTCAAAGCTTGTTCCTAACATTCAGAACCTGATCAAATCGATAATCCCAAAATCAATACAGTTACGTATCTTGAAGACGGACAACAAGATGGTTTTTATGAACGATGTTTTGGAAAAGTTCAAGTCGCTTGAAATGGTGACTCTGATAAATTTGCTGAAATCCTGCCATAAAATCGCACTTTTGCTACCCAATGAGAGATGTCACGAGGTCGCCAATACAATGGAAAACGTCCCAAATGATATATTTGTGGGTAAGAAACACTTGCTAGATATGAGTATTGCGGTTTCAATAACAGGGCTTGTTCCGCCTTATGTGTTGAGAAGAGCGGTTGCTATTAGGGAAACAGGATTATGGGTCGGACTGGAAAAGAGGCATCACGTCAACCGGCGGAATCACTATGGAAAATCTCGCGGTAATGGTGGACGGGGCAACACCGGAATGCTGGGTAACATTTTGGTTATATTTCTGCTGTTTCTGATGGGTATTGGGATATCAATAATTTGTTTCGTTTATGAGCATATAATTCAAAATCTGGTAGCATGTGCATTGGCGGTAATAGTTGCGACAAAGGCTGGTAAGCTTATAACTTTATAGAATGTATGGTAATGGCACGACATTCGCCTTACTAGTAGATTAGTGTGTATAACATTCAAAAAGCAGTTGCATAGAACACCAAGAAACAAGAACTAACAATATATTTGTTAATACGAGAAAAACAAATTTATTCCAAGAAATGCTGTATTCACATTAATAATAAGTGTTACCAAACTTCTCTATGTCTGTGCAATTGCCGTAACTACATCGTATTTTGTGTTTGTGTAGCAAAGAACGCATAAAAAACAGGCATGGAAAAGGCACGCGGATGCGCGGATGGGATCCGGAGAAAATTGCTAGAGAGAAATCGATTTAGCGTAAAAAATGAGAGTTCTAAGAGTTCATTTTAAGGGTTCTATAAACTTTTTCACAACAAACTGTCGCACACGTAATGTACGAGCTGCAAAAGGCCATGATAAAATGAAGAAAAGTAATGCCTCTTGTTATTTTCATTGAAATATGGTCGGAGAAAATTTTTCCATCCGGAGAAAATATGTCAAACTTTTCATGTCTGATAAAAAATCTCAGTGTGTTATGTTTCTGCTGCAACGCGATATGTTCAAGTTTACCAGAATTACTTCTAGGAAGTTACGAAAGCTCTACATCAATACTATCCAATTATGTACAACAATGGAATTATTGTAAGTTGTAAAATTTCCGCGTTGCAAGTTGTCAAACTGAATAAACGTGAATTATTACGTAGCTGAAACGAAGTTGAAGCGTAGTTATAATTTTAGTTTGTTTGTCCGTCTGTCCGTCTGTCTGTCTGTTCGCGCTATACCTTTGATACGCCTTGACGGATTTAGCTGAAACTTGGTATACAGGTTTCTTATAGGACAAGGAAGATCGGTATTGAGATTGAGGTCAATCGGTCAACAGGGGTCGGAGTAGGGGTCAGAGAGAGGTCACGTGCTTTTTAAATGGCAAATTTTTTTCTTCATGTATTCTGATAGAGAATTGGACGGTGATCATTTTCTCTTCAGGAACTATGGGTCAAATCGGGTTACTTTGACCTACAGGGGTCAAAAAGAGGTCACATGAATTGAAAACGCCATTCATGAACGCCATTTATGAACGCCATTCATGAACGCCATTTATGAACGCCATTTATGAACGCCATTCATGAACGCCATTCATGAACGCCATTTGAAAGCGCCATTTATGAACGCAATTTGAAAGTGTCGTTTTAGAGCGCCATTTGAAGGCGTCACATCAAAACGAATTGTTTCAGCTACGTATTCTCCATCGCGGTTTAACGCGACTAGTTAAATGCATACCCTCGTTGACTCCATCAGCAAAATAATTCAAACAATTATATCCAGCATATATGAGCGACATTGATTGGCAACAATCATGTAGGGCAAAATAGTACTTATGGCGAAATTGGTTGCCCGTCGCTATAGGCATTACGTCCGCGTTTGTGTCAAAGCATGGGAACATGCACTGAATGAATGCATCCTGGATTGCCACACGTATGTCATCGCACTAACGACGTAATTGAATAAATGTCTTCAGTAATTTCTAGAAGCGCAGCATTTGCTGGCCAATTGCGCGATATACTTTTTCGAATATAAGTTATTGAATGAGATAGTATAGTGAACGATGGATATCAAACAAGGGGTAAATAGAAATGATAACAACTGTGGTATTTATATAGGACGGCAAATTACGTGAAAGTCAGCAGCAATAAAATGAAATTATGGAATCATATGTTGAAATTACGCTGACCAAAAATATAAACTATTAGCATTTGGTAGTTAATTCTAGCATGTGTCCATCTCATTGCAGGTTTCCGCCACACACCCAGGCTTTGTTTAAAGCATTTGAAGCGTAAGACTGGTTCAATTTTCAGTTATCAAATTATTAATAATAATCATTACTGCCAAAAAGTTCAAAATAAGTTATAATTACCCGATCGATGCGGCGTCGTTGCTGAACTATTCGGCAAAAAATATTCCGTAGTTGTAGGATCGACATTTCTTCAATAATGCTGGGGAATATGTGAAAATAAAAATGTAATTTGGAACTATATTGATTCCGACGAGTGTTGAGTAACTATTCTGCTGCTAAATATAAAAGTCAATTTTCACGTTAATTTTTTTTGTCAGTAGCATACATGGCTAGCTTAATTATGAGCTATTTTTACTCATATCATGAAGACACTCTGGATGAGAAAGAAGACTGGATTGTAATGCATACTAGGCGATGCTTGCTACATATTCTAAAGCCCATAACCATAAAACCTATAAGAGATATCGTCTCACTGGATACGTATCAGCGCTAAGTTGGGATTGTATTACAGTCGCAGAATTTTCCCTTCCTGCTCGTGTAGAGAGCACATTTCTATTTCTATAGTTTGTTAAGTGTTAAAATGTATGTAATCGTGCAGACTACTACACGTTTACAGTCTCCATATTTTGCAAATGAAAGCATATATGGGTGCGTCATCAACTCAGAAAGGATACACAGAAACTAAAAGTCATATGCAAGTTCAGCCTTTATGGTTGTAAGATACAATTGATAAAACGAAGATGGAAATGATACTTTGAAAGTGTAGCGATTCTATTAAGCGTGCAATATTGTCACCGCCACTACATATGATATAGTGAACCAATTTCAAAAACATATACTGTTAGTGCTACGCTCCCGTCGCCGTAGAGTCATATTTACGACGGAGTACTGTTCTCAGTTTACTGCCCGTAACGATCAAATTGTGAGTTAAATCATGAAACGAATTACGATTGTAGTATGTGTTTTCGGATTTGCTGTAGTATTTTCTCTCTGCAACTGTGTTTCACTTGAGTTTTCGTTTTCCGACAAAAGCTCGTGTAATTGCTTTGTGAATCTCGTTTTTGAAAACCAACTACAAAGTAGCGAGGAAACCCTAGTTTCACGCTACGGCAATACTGTGACTGTATTTACCAACTTGACCCTGTGGAATTTTGGTTTGTACAATGTTCCACAACGCGACAATCTGACACTAAAATCTGGCTATTTCCGAAATCACTTTCAACTTGGTTCAAACTGCATAGTTTTTGTAATTATTGTAAATACAACACAAGGTGTTATTACGGCGATCCTCAATTCGGGATACGCTACCTCAAAGTATGCGTTAATGCTGATTTACATTCAGGAAAAAAGTAGTCCACTATATTGCAGCTTAGAGAAAGGAATAGACCATCCGGTACCATATTTAATTACCGTGGATATTGCATTTTTCAAAGTTTCGCCAACGCCACCTCACTTTTCAGTTTTTGCCTTGTACTGTTACGCGTGCCATAAGAAGCTCAAGCACATTTCAGAAATTCGGAAATATTTTTCTGTTGCTGATATGAAGAGCAAAGTATTGTACATGGCGAACAACTTAAATAACGCAAAGTATCCTATTTCTGCTCAACTGTATGTTGGTTTCACGCATGCATCAGATCCGACCGTATTGATTTCTAACGTTTGTGCCCAATGGCTTGATAGACTAAAGTTCTATCATGAACTTCACGAGTGCAAATTTGGTGTATATGCGGCAATGCGAATGGCGTTGCATGAGTCCAACATAACAGTATCAAATGCATATCTCTTTCCGCGGATTCGAAACGGAAACCAACAACTCCGATCAAACAAACTAACAATTATATCATGGATGTATATGAGGCCAATAACATTTACAAAAATCTACAACGAACGCTGGGAGATGGTTCTGGCATTACAGCTTCCATTCAAATTGCTCTACTGCAACGGAGCCCAAATGGAAGAGGAGAAGGCTTGGCACACATTTACAAAAGTTTTTGAATGGCAAGTGTGGTTAGTTGGTTTATCGCTGATGCTTCTCTATGGCTGCATAATGAACAAAAGTATTGCAATAACTTTGGACGTACTTCGTCCACTTCTTCAATCCGAGTTCCAACTAAAACACCTACGCTCGTTTGCATACACATACCTAGTTTCGTGTCTTGTTATTTCGGCCTACTTTGATGCAGGGCTGTCAATTAATTTCCTCTTTTCCGACGGACCAACCAAAATTTCAGAGTTTGTACAGAAAAACTACAAAATACATTTCGCTGTTTACACGCAAAGAAATGTAGCCACCATTCTAAGTTCCTTGCCGGAACAGCAAGTGGTATACCTGAAACAGGAGTATGGAGTTGAAAACATAACAGATGTACATTATCCCAAAGTTTTGAACTTTTCACAAACTGCCATCGACAATCTTGAACTAATTTACCAAAACAAAATGCTCATGTTCACAAGTGTTTCTTACACCAGCATGTTTCCAGGTTTGTTTCACATTTTCAGCCACGTTTCCAAAGCGATTGTTGAAGATAGGTATTTGTACGGCTACCTCAAATTTTCAGAGTCAAGGCATGCGACAGAATACAAAACATACATATTCTACGGAATTGGGTCGGCTAAAATGTCAAAAGTATTCAAAAGTCTCATTGATGCTGGATTCGGGGAGTACTTGGAACGATTTATTGCTTTTAGTAGGGCGCTGGGGAAGAGACTTCGGTGGGTCGATGCAGAATCAAGCCTGGACATTCCAGCTCCCTTATCCATGCAATCTTCGATGGGAAATTGCTGTGTGTTGGAATTGGCCTTGCTGCTTATTATCTTCAGTAGTGCTGTAGCATTTAATGTGATCCGAAAGTTTCGGGACTTTATTTATGTACCTATCGTTGAACGTGTACAAACTTTATATAGAACACTAATCTCCCATACCGTAAGAAAAGACAGTGTGGTAGTTGTACGCGTGACGTCTTCATCCCAATCCAATGTTATGGAAAATTGAATTAATTTACAACGAAACGTCTTTGAGTTTCAAGTACCAAAGCACACAGTTGCATAGTTGCACACTTATGCAAGAATCATCATGCTCTTCACAAATATGTCTGATGATTCTCAGTTATTTATTAGTAGTCGTCTAGAGAGGTATGTAGTTTGCAAATTGTGCACTCTTCAGCCCGTGCATCTCAAACTATCTCTAAGAGGCAGCAAGGATTTCAACTAACTACTAAGCAGTATAACGTCATGCCTTTAATAGGGGTAATGAAAGAAGCTACATCAATTGCGTATTAAAAATTCATGATACAAATGTTGGATCTATTTGAACATGGGCATAAGTCTTGATAAAAGGGTAAAGGGACCAAATGCATTCCGTTGTCGGTTGAAAAAATTGGTTAATGCGTGGTGTCGCAGGATTGATTTGCAATACGCCGCACACTTCCCGTTTTTCTTAACTGACTACATAATGCTTTTGGCCCATTTACCATTTTCTCAACACTTATGTCGATTACTTGTCCTTTAATAATTTACGACGAACCATTATTGATAATATCGTGCGTGTTTTAAAAGGAAAGATAATTGAATTTTATCATGCACAGCTTCAATTTATGTATTACTAGTGCATACATATTGGTGTCGTTGTATTCCTAAATGAACCTCCTGCAGTGCATTTTTTAAACTGCGCTTATTGATTGATTAAGTTTCGTCCAAAATTATGGAAACCCGCTCTTTCTTACCAATTGGAGAACTTGATGTTCTTGATTGAGGTTTTTAGTTGCCAATTCTTTCACGTATCAAACTGACTGCAACGTTCGGTTATGTGCTACAGAGTCGATTTAAACGTTTTTAGCTTGTGGATCAATAACGAATCTTCCAATTTTTAGTTATCTCATTATTTACAATTATCTCTACTGGAAGCGTCCTATCCCAATAATAGGCATATATATGTCATTGTTTAAAGATGTTGTTGTCGCCTCCGTTCATTTCGTTTGAAGTTATAGGATATGGCTGGCAAAGTGGTAGTTGATGTTGAAACCCCAACAACTGGCACCATTATTAATTCTAAAATATATACTTACCTCTATTACCTAAAATAACTTTCAGTAAACCATCTGTTCGGCGTCGATGAGAAACTAATTAGCTAAAAGCATTTATTTTCCTTTTCCTTAAAAAGTAATTTAAAACCGTATTGTGACCGAGTCGAGAGTATTTTCAGTATTGCTAAATATGAAAACCAATTTTCATTCCACTCTTTCTTTAGTCATTAGCTCACAATGTGTAAGCATAACCTCTTGTTTAATGGTGTACTATTTTTACTCGCATCGTTGCGGCATATTGGATTAAGAAGAAGATAGCATTGTAATGTATACTGAACGTTCCCATATATCTGTTCAAGAAAGTACAACCATAAGACGCTGAACATACGTCATCTTGCTATATACATATTAGCGCTAAAAATTGAGATTCTGTCAGAGCCGCGGAATAATATTCCTATATCTAGAGTAGTTATTTAGATCATGTGCTGATTATTAAAAAAGTAAGTGTAAGTAAGTGTGCATCACATTCCAGGTTGACAGATTTTGTATTTACAAACGAATAATAAATACTGCCTTCAACTTGATAAGATTACTATGAAACCAAAGGTATCGCGGAGATTATTCGTTTATGGTGATTCATATCAGCTGAACTTAATCCAGACTGGAATTAAAAGTGAATGGATTAACGACCCGATCGATTGCACCAAGTGTGCCATATCGACACCGAAAAAAATAGTTTTTTCTTTAAAGTTAGTTTACTTCTGCAAGACTATCTCTCAGTCCTCGGGAGTAAAGTAATCACGAACTACTTGTAAAACTTATAATTAATGATAGTACTCATTTGATCCCTGATAATCATATTTGCGAGAGAATTTCTGAAAAGCGTCGTCAATTTGATATCCAGAACCAGAACCGATTCTGATTTGAATCATGAAGCGGACTACCACATTTGTTTTGGCTGTAGGCATTGCAGTAGTTATTTCTCTTCACAACTGTGTCTCACTTGAGTTTTCATTTTGCGAGAAAAGCTCGTCCAATTGCTTTGTAAACCTTATTTTCAAGACACGAATAAATAGAAGCGAAGAAGCTTTTTTTCCAAGTGACGCAAATACTTGCACTGTATATACAAACTTGAGCCTGTGGAATTTTGGCCTCTACGGCATTTCAAAACGTGACAACCTGACTTCAAAATCCGGCTATTTTCGCAATAATTTTCAGCTTGGTCCAAACTGCATACTTTTTGTAATTATGGTGAACACAACACAACGAGCCATTTCAGCCATCCACCATTCGGGATACGCTACATCCAAATATGCGCTTGTTCTGGTTTACATACCAGATCAAACTAGTCCGTTCCACCGTAGCTTTGAGAATGGTATTGACCATCTGCTACCATATCCGATAACCGTGAATATAGTATTTTTCAATATTTTGCCAAAGTCTCAACGCTTCTCCGTTTCTGCCGTCTACTGCCACACGTGTCCTCAGAAGCTTAAGAATATTACAAAACCTCCGAAATTTTTTTCTTCTGCCGGAATGACGAACGAGGTACTGTACCTTGTAAACAAATTGAATAATGAAAAGAATCTAATTCCTGCTCAATTGTTGGTTGGTTTTAAATTTTCATCAGAACCATCTTTGATGCTAATGAACGCTTGTTCGAAATGGTATGACAGCCGCGAGTTTTACAACGGACTGCATGAGTGTAAATTTGGAATTTATGTGGCAATGCGAATGGCGTTGTATGCATCCAACATAACAATTTCAAATGCCGACCTGTTTCCGCGAACCGGCCTGGTAATCCCAAAACTCGGATCAAATCATTTAACAATTGTATCATGGATGTACGTGAATCCAATTACGTGGACCCAAGTCTATAACGAGCGCTGGGAAATGCTTCTTGCATTACAGGTTCCATTCAAACTGTTTTATTGCAACCGAGCACAAGTGGAACCTGAAAAGGCTTGGCACACCTTTACAAAAGTATTTGACTGGGAAGTATGGTTGGTCGCCTTTAGTGTGGTGTTTCTATATGGCTGTATTTTGTACAAAAGCATTTTCGCTGCGCTTGACTTGCTTCATCCGCTTATTCAACGTGAGCTTTGCATGAAACATCTCCGTATGTTCGTTTATACGTACCTTATATCATGTATGTTTATTTCGGGCTACTTTGACGCGGGATTGTCCATCAATATCCTATTTTCTGACGGCCCAACAAAAAGTTCAGAGTTTGTGCAAAAAGGATACAAAATACATTTTGCGCTTCACACACAACGCCATGTTGTCAACATTATAAAGTCATTGCCGGAGCAGCAAGTGACATACCTGAAAAAGGAGTATGGCGTTGGAAACTTAATGGAAGCATATTATCCAAGAGTTCTAAACGTTTCAGAAAATGCAATTGATAATCTTGAAAGTATGTACCAAGAGAAAGTTCTCATGCTGACAAGTGTATCTTACACTAGCATGATTTCATGATAATAGTACGGCCAATTCCTTTGCAAACCAAATTTTTGAAAACACAGTAAACGATTTTGACGAAACTATTCTTCAACATGATGTTACTACATGGACCATCTACGCCAATTTAAGCAACTGGAATTTAATCTCGTATTTAAGTATTTCGTTCTTTAAAAAACGATCCATTGGACGATGCTGTTCAGCATAATTGTAATTAAGCATATTACATATGTGATCAATAACTCTTTCTTAATGTCCGTCGATGTGCAAAAAATACTTAAAACGCGATTATGCCAGGATGGTAAGTACTTTCACTAGCTAAATATAAAAACCAATCAATTTTCCATGGCTTTGCCGTAGCGTAGTTATTACAAATAACCAACTATATGTTTCCAGAAGCTCCAGCTCAACATTACATTGCATTATCTGTCATCGTTGAGGCGCTGAATGTTAGAAAGTACATTTATCGATATTCATAATCAGGTGATACGGTGTATTGGTTTTAGAAACTTTAACCCTAAATTTCTTTTCAGTGATTATATTGTCAGGGAAATACAATAGCAGACTATGAGATTCTAAAATCTTCACAGGAATAGTCTCCATAGGTGTACTGTTTGTATTACAACAAATTAAGCGTATGTTGAACAATGCGGGATTGTACAGCGTATTTGCAGAACATATATCGGTTGATACGCTGAAAACGGAAACGCTTGGAAGAGTCAGAAATAAAATAGTATTTTAAACGTTTGCAGCATTGACTTACGTTGTATTTTTCTTACCATTAAACAACGCAGAAATCGATTGTACCGGTGACCAATTCCTACGTCAAAAACGGATCTGAAAATAAGTTGACTTTTCCCAAGCCATTTTCCGCCAATGGCATTAAGATTTTCGGCGGTTAACATTAACGGGTACGCAACTACTGAACTGCTTAAAAACACTGCTTTCTACTGGAGACATATTTCTCAATTGTTGTAGACTTGATACCCCGAATAAATATTCCGTGACATAAATCATGCAAGTAATAACAAAATTAGTTTTCGCTCTCTTATTTGTATTAGCTATTAGATTTCTCATCTGTTTTTCACTGGAATTTTCATTTTCTGAGAAAAGTTCTTCCAATTGCTTTGTAAACCTAATTTTTGATACCGAACCAAAATATATTGAAGAACCTCTTCACCCACGAGATGTTAATACGTGGTCAATCTATACCAACTTAAGCATTCTGAATTATGGGTTACACAGTAGTAACAGAAGTGGCACCCGAAGTATAAAATCTGGCTACTTCCGGAACAACTTTCGGCTGAGCCCAAGTTGCATAATGTTTGTAATAATTGCGAATACTGCACAAGGATCCATTCAAGCAATTCTATATTCGGGATACGCAACCTCCAAGTATGCTCTAATGCTTGTTTACACAGAGAACACAATTCGCCCATTTTATCACAGTGTTGAGCAATATACTGAGCAGGTATCTCTGTATCCAATAAACGTGGATATTGCATTCTTCAAAATTTTGTGCAAATCGAAATACCTGTCGGCTTTTGCCTTGTATTGCTACACATGCCCACAGATGATAACAGCCATTTCGGAATCACGAAAGTATTTGCCGCTGTCTAGTTTAAAACATGAGATCGAGTATTTGGCAGAGAAGGCGAATAACGAAAAATATCAAATTTCTGCTCAAATGTACTTGCCTTTCAATGTTTCATCAGAGCGGCTCATGTTGCACGTTGCCGTGTGTACAAAATGGAGTAATAGGAAGGAGTTCTACAGCATGGTTCATGAGTGTAAACTAGGAATATACGTGGCGTTGAGAATGACGTTACACTTGTCCAATATTACTGTGTCGAATGTTCAACTGTTTCCCAAGATTGGCGGAAAGAACCAAAGACAAAACGAGTTAACTATTATAGCATGGCTGATTATGAGACCAATTACATGGACCGAAATATATACCGATCGCTGGGATATGGTACCAGCCCAGCAGCAGAAATTTAAGTTGTTGTATTGTAACCAAGCTAATAAGGATACTGAGAAGGCCTGGCACACTTTCACAAAAGTTTTTGATTGGGAGGTGTGGTTGCTTGGCTTGTGTATATTGCTCCTTTATGGCTGCATTTTGTACAAAAGTATTATGATGACGTTGGATCTACTATGTCCCCTTATTCAATTAGAGTTTCGTTTCAATCACCTTCGCGTTTTTGCGGCATTGTACTTAATTTCTTGCGTGTATATTTCGGCATACTTTGATGCAGGACTGTCCATCAATTTCCTGTTTGCTGACGTCCCAACCAAAATTTCGGAGTTTGTGCACAAAGGCTACAAAGTACTCTTGCTTATTATGCACAAGCCGATATTGTCAACATTATAAGTTCCCTTCCCTAGCAGCAAGTAACATACCTTAAAAAGGAGTATGGGGTTGGAAACATAATGGACGCATATTGTCCAAGAGTTTTAAACATTTCAATGAACGCAATTGAAAATCTGGAAAGTATATACAAGAACAAAGTGCTAATGCTGAACAGTGTATCTTACACCAGCATCTTTCCCAGCTTGTTCCATATTTTCACTCACTTTTCCAAAGCTATAGTGGAAGATAAATACATTTGCGGCTATCTGAAATTTTCACCGTCCCGTCATACGACAGAATATAGAACGTACATATTCTACGGTGTTGGGTCAGCCAAGGTGTCAAAGGTGTTTCAAAATCTGCTTGACGCTGGTTTCGGGGAGTACTTGGAACGATTTATAACGTTTAGCAGGGCGCTAAAGCAGAGACTTCGATGGGTTGAGGCGGAATCTAGTCTGGATATTCCGACTCCTTTATCCATCCAATCGTCGATGGGAAATTGCTGTGTGCTTCAATTAATCACACTTTTCTTCATTTTAACCATTGGCCTGGCAGTTCATCTTATACGAAAGTTTCGTGACTTTATACAAGCAAGTGTACAAGCGTCTCACAAAACTCTTATGGTCCATGCTAGAAAGGCTCACCGTGTTAGATTCGTACAAGTTCAGCCATTACCGGAAAACTGAATACTTGTCCAGTGCAAGCTTCGTCTGAAATATTCAGAAATGAAGCACCGAAAAATAAATAGTTAAGTTGATATTGTTATATTTATAAGTCTCCAATAAAACTTTCCTTGTCTTTGGCAGTGGTAAACACTTTGTTCTAAAATGCCTGTAGATTTGACGCGAGAATAAAACGTTTCCAAGGCGTATACCAATACCATATAAGGCAATGCAACGACACGCGATGACATTGATTTTCTTGCTGAAATGTCAGTATGGTTCAGTTCAATATCATGTCACATGCATGCAAGCAGAAACTTTTGTTCTTATCTGCCAATCCCCAGCATTATTATATATTTTAATCTAAACATTTATTCCAAATATACGGACGTAGATTTGATATTGAATGATGAAAGAGTTTTAGAGCTGTAATAATCTTGTCAGCAACTCATATTCCATTTATGAAGTATGATGATATGCAGGTGCCTTGAGTTTCAATCCGCCTTTCTTATTACGGGTACTGAATGCATATGATGAAGAATGTCATCATGAAACTGAAATACTGCAAACAGAGGACATATTATTTCAGTTGTTCCACAATCGAATCATTCAAAAACATATAACAACGTACCCCGCCCAAAAATGAGAAAGTGACTGTAAACATTTGACTGCCCTGTATCCCAATAGCATTTTTGCTGACCATGTGTAATAGCAAGTTTGATTCATAAACGGGGACCGAATTTGAGTTTCGTTGTTCAACGAGCCATGAGTCAATAGATTGGATCTGTTGTGCAAATATAATTCAATTAATACTTTCTCGTAACTTGAAATGAAACAAAGTAAACAAATATCTGTCAGATGACATGTTACCACCTTACCTTACGGCAAATATCAGCAAACACGTAAAGTGACACTGCAAATACGAGTAAGGAGGACAACCAATTGACAATTTCTAGAACATCACGGCCCAAGACCAGTCTGTCCAAGTAAAGGGAATAGTACAAAAGGCTGTCCAACAATCTGAACGTCACCTGTCCTCCGATTGCGATGTTGACCGACTTTGATAAATTCATGAGGGATTGGAAATTGACAAAAAACGTGGACCATGGCTGATTTTGACCGCTGTCTTTGTCGGTGTGCGATGATGTACTTATGTCATTAATCGTGGTCGGGAAATGAAGCATTGTTGCAATCGCATGCTTCATTTTATTATTGCATGGATCGACATGAATGTAGTTCTCCTCTAATTTAATGCTATATTCTCTGGCAAAGCTGTTCGTTGCGATCCAAAGCGTGCATGCAAATCCAATAAGGTAGAGATCCGAGAATCGTGACACAACATATCTGCTCAAACAAAATTGATAAAATAAATTGTCTAGAAATGTATATATGTGCATGTATTATAATGTAGCGTTGTTAACAAACCCCATATAGTTTGCAAGCAACATCAGCAAAGCCAAAATGGCATCCGAAGCCGAGATATAATCCAAGTTTCGTGGGATGGTATCTGGACGATTTGAAGTAAGAAAAAACACAAATTTGGCTTGATTTATGAGTTCGCTCAGCCACAGTCTCAGAGTCCATTTTGATATTATTCTCTGTTTGGCGAAGTGACCTCCAGCCAGAAGGAAAATAGCAATAAGCGTGAAGGAGCCGTAGAATGCACACAGACAATTGCGCTGAGTGACCTAAATAAAAATCTCATCTAATTTTCCTTAACATGCACCCTACAATTAATGTACTATTTTTTTAAACATCAAAATATCCTCACCAACTTGATTTTCCCTGTTATATTGATTTGTTCGGGAATAACATTGAGAACCTTGAGATAGTCATGACCATTAAACCAAAACCTTTTGAAGGTCAGTCCACAATATGCAATATAGCAAACCAGATCAATGACCTTCAAATACGTTCTTGGATTATTCGTCACAGAAGTCATGTCTTTGGTAATATACTCTTGTAGATATGAGGCCAGTCGAAACATTGCCAATATATGGAGGAATGCGCATGCCACCTGTGGCGAACGTATGCATATATTTGTTTATGAATTTAAATACAATATATTTGAAGCCTTTAAAGTTACCTGCTGCGGTCTGGAAAACATTTTGCGGTAGCGTCCATGTATTTCCTCGTCACGTACAATGTAGAAGGGACTTAGGCCAAGGTAATACGCAAATTTAAAGAAAATTAGAATGATATTCTCCAGTTGGAAGCGCTCCGGAAATGTTGAGTGAGTTTCATGCTCTTGTCGGCATATGACTAACGTCATTTCTTGTAGTATTAAGTTGATTTCAGGATTTCATTATTATGAATTGTCAATTTTTTTGGATTCTTTGTAGCAATTGATTAGTGGTAAACCCTGAACAGAAGGATTGTGTGCAAAGCACCTGATCTCAGAAAACTAACAACTTTTTCGGTGACGAGTATTATGTTGCCGTCTTCTTTAAGACATTATTACATCAACTCAATCGTTAATTTATTTCTTAGCATGAAGAAAACCACAAAGGACAATATTTTTGAAAATGCGATGATAACTCGGAATGAAAAGAAAGGCAATCGATTACCGAGTAGGCAAACTATTATGTTCACAACGTTCCACAATTTCATTATATTTTGCTATGCTTATTGTTATTTTTGTATAGAATCCAATCGATTGTATATATTATGAACATGTTATAAATTGTTAATCAACAATTTTGAACATTCGATTTGGCCAATTTAACTACCACGTTTTATTGTGATGTTTCATTCCTTTGTCATGAACTGACAGATCGACGGTGAATATTTTATACATTCAGTTCAAGTTCGTACATTTGTTGCTTTTCATATGGTAAACTAAAGGAATACTTGCATTTACATTGTTTGGACGAACTAAGAATCTACCTTAAACCACCTAAATTATAGCAAAATACTGTTTGACGTGTCTACAGAATTCAGCAACTGTACTGTAGCTTCATTATGCGGTCTAAATCATTACGACTTCAACACATTTACATAAAGAAATACCAACCAGACGAATGAGGTCAACACTTCTAACTGTTCGAGATGATGTTCAAAAGCATATAATGGCATAAAACTTCTGCCCGTAATCATTATTTCCAGAGAGACGGTTCCGTGATCATGTGAGAAAGAATAATGGCAACGTCATACATAGACATTGCCTTTAGCAGAGAAACGTGTTCATAAACTATTCATCCCACGACCATATACCTTCTCTGCTGAGCTGAAACTTTGTTCTGAAATGGTCGTAGGTTTGTTGTGAGAAAAAGGCAATTCCAAGACATATACCATAACAGCCAAATACCAATTATTGTATTCGTAATTCGACGACATGCTACAGCATTGATTTTCTTGTCGAAAAGTTTTATCTAGTTTTTTTCATTATAATTCAGTTCCGTAAAATAGCATGCTACATACATGCCAGCATAAATTTATTTTATTATCTGTCGGTCTCTAGCGTCATTATTTATATTAATCTAAGTATTTATTCAAAATATAAACGGGCAACACAACCATTTGTTATTGTGTGTTGAAATGGTTTTAAAGTTATAACAATCTTATTGCAATTCATATCTTGAAGTTCAAACTAACTCTCATATTAAGAGTATTGAATGCATATGATGAAGAAGGTCATCATGAAACTGAAATACTGCGAAACAAAACAAGTGCCATCAATAGTGTCAAAATTAAATTGTTCAAAAGCATACATATAACAACGTACCCCGCCCAAAAACGAGAAGGTGACGGTGAACATTTGACTGCCCTGTATTCCAACACCATTTTTGCTGATAATGTGTAATAATAAGTTGGCGTCATAAACCGGTACGGAAATTGAGTTTTTCTGTTCAACGAGCCATGAGTCAATCGCTTGAATCTATCAAGAACATAAAATGTAATCATAACGTAATTACAAGTAAAACTATACAAGCTATTTTTCAAATTACACGTTAACTACTAACCTTACGGCAGATATCAGCAAACACGTAAAGCGACATTGCAAATACGATTAAGGAGGACAACCAATTGATAATTGCCAGAACATCCCGACCTAAGACCAGTCTGTCCATGTAGAGTGAATAATACAAAAGACTGTCCAGCAATCTGATCGTAACCTGTCCTCCAATTGCAATATTAGTCGCCTTTGATAGATTCATGAGTGATTGGAACCCACCAAAAAAGTGGTACCATGACTGACTTTGAGCGTTATCTTTGCGCGTTTGTGATGTGCTGACATCAATGATCGGGGTCGGGAAATGAAGCATTGTGGCAATCACATGTTTCATTTTATTGTTGACTGCGTCGGCATGAATTTCACTCTCCCGAAATTTAATGCCGAACTCTCTGCAAAAGCTGTTCGTTGCAATCCACAGCGTTGACGCAACTCCAAGAAGACAGATATCGGCGAATCGTGACACAACATATCTACTCAAACAAAATGTATGAAATGTATTTTGATAAATAATTATCAATGGGTATGCATAATGAATTATATAGGTTTGCTAAGAGACCCCATATAATTTGAAAGCAACATCAGCAACGCCAAAATAACATCGGTAGGGGACACATAATCCAAGAATGGTGGTTCCGAAACCGTGCGACGTGAGGTCAGAAAGAACACATATTTGGCTTGATTTATTAGTTCGCTCAGCCATAGTTTCAAAGTCCATTTAGAGAGTGTTCTCTGTTTGGCGAAATGTCCTCCCGCCAAAAGTAAGATAACTATAAGCGTGACGAAACCGTAAAATGCCCAAAGACATCTCTGGTGAGTGGCCTAAATGATTATTGTATGTATATTATCTCAACATGGGATTAATGCATTCATTTTATAGACACAAAAATTACTCACCCATTTGATTTTACCTTCAATATTGATTTGAGCAGGAATTGTATTTAAAACTTTGACATAGTCCGGACTATTAATCCAAAGCCTTTTGAAGGTCAGTGCGCAGTATGCAAAATAGCAAAGCACTTCAATGACCTTCAAATAAGTTTTCGGGTTGTCTTTCACAGATGCTGTGTCTTTACTGAGGTATTCTCGTATATATGAGATTAGTCGAAGCATTGCCAATACATGGAGTACAGCGCATACCACCTTCAGTAGAAGTATAAAATATTTTTAATGAATTTCAGGCCATAAATTTGAAACTTTTAAAGTTACCTGCTGTGGTCTGCAAAACCTCTTGCGATAGCGTCCATGTATTTCCTCGTCACGTACAAAGTAGAATGGACTTAGTCCAAGGAAATATGAAAATTTAAAGAAAAGAAGCATGATATTCTCCAGTTGAAATCCTGCCGGAAGTGCAGAGTGAGTATGATGCTCGTGCCGGGATATGACGAAAGTCATTTTATATACTAACGAGTTCAATTTACTTTCCTGAAATGTGCCATTCCTTGGCTATTCTCTAGCAAATTAAATTTTTAGTTGACTCAATATTGAAACATGAAGCTCAATTGATTGTACACGGTTGGTCGGTAGTATACTTTGCATTAGTATTCTTGATGACCCTGAGCAGAAGGATTCGGCAAAACAAACTGGTCTCTGAAAATTAGCCACTTTGTCGGAGACGATTATTATAGTGGCGTCTTCTTCTCGCTATTGTGACATCAATTCAATGCTCAGTTTATTTCTTACGATGAAGAAAACAACCTGGAATTTAAAAAATGCGATGGTCACTTGAAATCAAAAGAAAGCCAATCGAATACCCAGTGGACAAGCTGCCATTTGAACAATGTTCCACAAGTTCATTATGCTTTGTTATCACTATTGCTAGTTTGGTGTTCAGTTTATTATGAACATGTTATAAATTGCTTATAAACAATTTTGTAAACCCGTTCCGCCAGTCTAACTGGTAGGTTGTATTGTGATATTTCATTCCCTTATTCTGAACCATATGTAGGAATTGAATATTGTATACATTCAGTTCAAATTCGCTCATACGAAACTATATGAATAGTTGTTTTCAAATGTTTGGGCGAAGTACGTATGTGTTCACGTTGAATACACGTGAATTATAGTGCAATGTTGTGCAACGTGTCCACATATTTCAGCACAATTATGCATTGATTACATTGCCGCATAATTACAGTCACAGTTCGACTCATTTCCCTGTCACCACATCAATAAACAGGCATTCAGCAGACGAATGCAATAACATTTCATAAGCGTTCGTAACGCTGTCCAAAATCATATATTGGCATAAACCGTGTGCTGGTATTGATTTTTCCGAAGTATCGGTTTCGTGATCATGTGCCAAACAATGTGGACGACAAAAATAGCCATTAACTGTACCGGACAGATTTTGCCATAACCTATTCATCCCATCACATTTCCTGCTTAGCAATTATGGAAACCATCATGTGATCTTAATTACAACGACGAACTGGGTGGTGAATCTGTCGTGAAAACTCTATTGAATAAACGGCAAATATATATATTGTAGGAAAAGATATTTGTATTCTTTCACAACATCAAAGCTTCCAGCGATAACTAAAACCGCAATAATTTTTGATTCATATAAAGCTACTGCACAATACAAATATTATAACTACACTCCAATGAGTAAATCACAAAAGCTGACATTGCATGTGCGGTGCAAAAATGTACTAGCCGTTCATCAACAAAAAGTTGATCGTGAGATCACTAGCAAAATCAATGCAGTTCAAGGGAGTCAGAGAATCCACATAATTGAATGATCCAAACAGCACCTTGATCATGGAGCAGCTCTTGAAAAACCTACGACGCCACCGTATTTCCTGCTTGACCAGTCCAGCAATTATCTTGGTAGCCAAATCCCGATCCAATAATTTGAACGCTTCCTCACACCGAGTGTACACCTTTGCCATGATACCCAATATGATAAACAGAAGCATGCTGCAGAAGGACACCATTTGTCCAAAAGTTACAATGTATAAGATACTGGCTCCGGGTACGGAGATCAGTTTTATTACCATGGTTAGGCTGATTGATACAGCTAGCGTAATGCAGCAAATGATCCAGGTCATCATCCAACCTTGTTGAATTTTGTTCATAAGAATCGCGAGTACTTGAATGTTCCGGTACATTATGGCAACGTCCATTGCAGATGCATCCGGTTGAAGTGATGTATACAGGAACCTGTTAAAATTAATTTATTTGATAAATTGTAAAACTTGTGAGTTTATATTATTTATTAAGGACATACTTTTTGATGCATCCTTGAATGCTTCTTGTGCATATCACATTTAGTCCACCTGACGTCAGGGTGACCGTTGTTGCTCCAAATGCCCACATCCACTGCGTTGCCGTCATGACCGCAATTTTTGATAGAATACCGGCAATGTTTTCCATCGTGAAGGAGACCCACATTCCAGGTTCCTGGTGAATGTTCCCTCGACATTGAGGAAGTAGCCAGTAGCCCATCAGAGAAAGTTTGCAAGGATTCATCCAATGTAACCCATAAGAGAACAGCACAGGTGCCACGAAAGATGTTGCCACTGAACTCAAAGTGAATCCACTACATATCCAGTCAATAATTGTCCGATCATCAGTGATTCCAGCAGGATATCCATACTTAGAATGGAACTCAACGATGCCGTTCACATAGAGACGAATCTCCTCAGTGTGTCTGAAGCTGGCCCATGCAACAAAGTGCTGAGATGAGACGCAAAGTACGACAAATATATACGTGAACAAATGTTCGATAGATAAATCGCTTCGTACTCGGTGAGTTCGTAGTGCCGGTATTCCTTGAATGCAAAGAGTGAGCATAAACGTTGCATGGATTGCAATTGATAATAACGATAAGTACCGATCCTTCCTGAACTTTTTGTTGTAAATGATTCTATGTGTTGAAGAATTCCAACTGAATGGTACACATTTTAACCTGGAGGCGTTCCGGCATGTAATCACAAAAACCTGCCAATTGCTGAACATGGTTTATAGGTACGAGCTTCACATGTGGGACCGGAAGTGTACAAGATGAAAGAGATTAATATATACGAGTTTGTCTCGCAAGTCGTGACGCACTTTTCCACTACAATTTTGAAACGGTAGAAATATTACGCAGTTGGAAATCGAAAGCAGACCATCAATGAGCTCCGCGTGTTTGAGAAATGCGACTACCGGTTCTCTTTATGGGAATACACGGTGCGTAAGAAAGACACGTATGCCAGCCACAGTGGCGAAACAAATGATTATAAATGACGCGACGAGGCAAACGATAAAAATATTTTATAAGAATTTGAATGCCCAATTAAGTCAGTTCAGTGCTTAACGTAATTAACTTTAATAATTGAAAGTATTGTTTGATCTGAGCACAAAGGCGCCCTCTGTACACTGATATGTAATTACAAAATTATATTTTAAGCGATCCACAAAAGCTAGCCGGGGGAATATCCTACATCGCACAGAAAATAGAAAATAAGGAGAAAACAGCAATTATTGGCGCGTGTTATTTAATTTATGTTATCATTGTCGAGGCTTACATGAATTTTTAACAGACGATCTTACTGGAATATGTATACGCCACACTCTGATTGGCGGGAGCATATTCCATATATTCTACTGTCAGGAGCTTTCCATTTCAAACTGAAATTTCATGCCATCATATGTACGGAAATAGAACACTTGATGTATGTTTATCCTGAAACATTAGGAACCCAAATATCAGTGGTTGGGTCGTTTTCTGTTCTTTTGCAAATAATTGAATGCGTTAAAAATTTATTCAGCAGCCACCTAGTCATGCTGACCTTTCTCATTTCGTAAAATGTAAACGTGTGCCAGTTAATGGTTGTTGGGTTGCTCAGTTAAGATATGACCGATGATGCGAGAGGGTGGTTAACTTTTTTTAAACTTTAACTTCAATTAAAATAATGGTGGTTCTGCAAGAGGTTCGTACTTTTTCACAAACGCTTTTATTCTCACATGAACAATACAAATTGAAGTGCATTTACAATAATTTTACATACAAATGGTGGCGAACTTGGCTTCGCCGAGAGATCACAATTCAGTGACAACAAGAAAATTACTAAAATTAACTAAAATTACGACTGCTGACGCAGCTCCTTATATACTCCCGTGATTTTCCTTCCGGTCCGATCTGACTCCACCGCGCAGCCCGAATAACAAATAAACAACAAATTTTCCTTGGCGACTACCCTAAGTTACAATAAATACTTATCCTATGGTAGTTGCTATGCATAATACCTACTTGACCTTTGACTCTAATTTTGGCATGTGCGACTGTACCAATCTTTCTAATATTTAGTATACATGTTTAACTATGCATTAACTATCATTATACAAATTATGAAATATCGATCGCATAAATTACGCTAATTACAGTTAATTAAATTTTCATGGATTTAACACACAAAATACATAAACTAAGCTACATATTACAATTTGTTAAGCCCTACGTTACACTTCTTCTCTTCTGTCTTGAGTCCTACGGATGGCAGGCTATACGACGCCTCAACATTCCCCTCCTCGTGATTCAACTGACCTGAATCACTATCCGGTGGCGTTGTTCTATCCAAGACCGATTCTGTTGCCTTTGTCCATCCAAGTTTCTCCTGATTACTGCAGGTTTCCATGATGTACTTGTGCTCCTTGATATCCGTATCTCCGCCCCTCCCAGTGTTCCAATTCTTCTTATTTCCAGAATCCCGACTTCTATTCTTCACATCCGGTTGCTTTCGTACAGGTTCTGGGTCGATCACGTCATCCGTTAGTGTTGCGAATGTCACCTGCCGATTCTTCGTGTATTCCGGTCTCTCGTTAGGTCCGTGTACAACCCACCCGAGGTATGTCCAGATGGCGATTGGAGTGGACTTCTTGCCTTCTCGGAATTCTCTGGGAAGCAGCAAGTGGCTATGGTCCGCACCGATGAGGATTGAAGGTTTTTCCGGTAGTATGTCCGGGAACGGCACCGACTCCAAATGTCTCCACTGCTTCAGATTCTTATAGTCCGACATTGGTCGAACAGGCAGGTTCAGATTCTTCACGGTCCGGATGTACAGCAAATCATGTTCTTCATCTTCATTGACTCCACGAATCTTCAGGGACACGACTCTCGACTTTTCGTAGTTCTCCTTTCTGCCGCCTAGCCAGTTGAGGTTCAGCGTTTCGTGTTCTCCTTCCAGTCCCAGTTTGTCAGCTATCGCTTCGTCCAGCAAAGTACAAGATGAGCCATCATCCAAAAATGCGTTAACTGTTACCTCCGTCCCTGTCGGTCCAATCAGCTTTACCGGAGCTATCTTCATTAAAACATTTCCCCTGGGTCTTCGCGATTCGGATACTACGCAACTTGATTCTCCTTCACTTTCATGATTTTCTTCTGTTCTTACTTCAGGTTTCTTCCATTCTGGATTGTGTAGAAGTGGATGGTGTTGACTTCTGCATCCATCCTTTTGGCAGCTCTTCAGTCTTCGGCAATTCATCTTCATGTGTCCTACTAGCAAGCAGCATGAGCATAATCTGTATTTCTTGACACAGTTCCATCTTTCTTCAACTGCCAACTTCTCGAACTCCGGACATTTTGAGAGGTGATGATTTTCTTCACATTTTAGAATGCATGCCCGCTCAGTCATTACAAAGCATTGCTCTCGAACTCGATTTTTCTTCTGGCTTATTCCGGTATCACACACATGATTCAATGCTGACGCCAGTTTGTCCAGAAACTTTGACATCTCCTTAAGGTTAGATCCACTACCCCGGTCATCCAGATACTTTCCCCATTCGATCTGTTGTGAAACAGGCAATTTTCTTCTAATTTCCTCCAGCAGTTGAGGGTTGTAATAATATTGAGGAAGGTTCAAAGTTTCTGCAGAATAGGCAAGATTTTTCACAACAATTGAAAAATCCATTAAAGCCTGGAAATCTCCATCTTGTAGCGCCGGTACATTCCGAACTCGGTCCATAGCTCTTTTATTATTAGTTCAGGTCGTCCAAATCGATTCTCCAGAACTTTCATGATCTCTGATATTTCACACGATGAACTAAGCATGGCTGATACAGATTCCTTCGCCTTCCCTTTTAGACTTCGCCTCAATCTGATAATATTTTCTTCATTGGTAAAGCTACACATTTCCGTTGACTTTTCCAACTGATTCTTGAACGAAGACCAGTCCTCAGGATCACCGTGAAAATCAGGAAGGTCCTTGGCCCCAGTTTGTCTGGCAGTGAATTTGCTCATATCTACATTCGGTCGGATTCCCTGTACTACCTTTTCCATGGCAGAAGAGAAGCTTTCGGCCATTTGCTGAATTTCTGATTTTTCAGTATTCCTCCTGGGCACGGTTTCTTCATTTTCATTTTGCATAAATATATTGGTATCCATTCTTCTTGTCTCCACGCGCCGTGGTTCTCGAAACTCCTGAATTTGGTGGCCGTAATTTGCTGGGTCCTGCGCTATCCCGGCGGTGTCTTCCAACCATCCATTAACATCTACCTCACCGGAAGATACGCTGTGGTTCCCAGATCTTCTTTCTTCTTCCTCATCTTCATCCTCTATTTCTGCTCGAAGTTGAATTAAGTTTCTTCTGTCTTCTATGCGTTCAATTGCTGCGCGATCTTCAGCTAATTGCTTCTCTTGCCTCAGCTTCACTTGTCTTTCTTCTTCTCTTAACGCCGCCAGTTCCTCTTCATTTTTCAACCGACGATGTCTTGACGATTTCGAAGAAGCGATTGACCTTGACTTTTGGGATATGTTACCGTTGCTACCAGATGCTGGACGCTCATTGTCATCGGCGACAGTGATACTTCCCCTCCCGGTGCGAGCTTCGTGTTGACCAGAAGCTTGCACGCTTTCCGTTGACTGTCGGCGATTTCCTTGCTGATTTTGTCCTGCTTCATCCATTACTGCATTCGGTTCCATCACTTGACTCTCGATTTCTTCTTCTTGATGGTCCATTGGCCAATAAAGGTTACGTAATTCTCTGGACTCTGACTGACGCAAGGTTCTCTCCAAGACGCTAGATTCTTCTGCTGCTGAGGTTCCTCTCGTGACAACCGGCATACCCTGAACACTAATTCACTGAACTGTTATCCGTAGGACTGATTCTGTTGTAGCTCGAAGGACCACTTGTTGGGTTGCTCAGTTAAGATATGACCGATGATGCGAGAGGGTGGTTAACTTTTTTTAAACTTTAACTTCAATTAAAATAATGGTGGTTCTGCAAGAGGTTCGTACTTTTTCACAAACGCTTTTATTCTCACATGAACAATACAAATTGAAGTGCATTTACAATAATTTTACATACAAATGGTGGCGAACTTGGCTTCGCCGAGAGATCACAATTCAGTGACAACAAGAAAATTACTAAAATTAACTAAAATTACGACTGCTGACGCAGCTCCTTATATACTCCCGTGATTTTCCTTCCGGTCCGATCTGACTCCACCGCGCAGCCCGAATAACAAATAAACAACAAATTTTCCTTGGCGACTACCCTAAGTTACAATAAATACTTATCCTATGGTAGTTGCTATGCATAATACCTACTTGACCTTTGACTCTAATTTTGGCATGTGCGACTGTACCAATCTTTCTAATATTTAGTATACATGTTTAACTATGCATTAACTATCATTATACAAATTATGAAATATCGATCGCATAAATTACGCTAATTACAGTTAATTAAATTTTCATGGATTTAACACACAAAATACATAAACTAAGCTACATATTACAATTTGTTAAGCCCTACGTTACACTTCTTCTCTTCTGTCTTGAGTCCTACGGATGGCAGGCTATACGACGCCTCAACAATGGTGTCCTGTGCTTGTTTGGCGGGTCGGTTGACACATGTGAACAAATTATTCTTGAAAATAAATGACATGGATTGTGGATTAAATAAATGTGGATTATGGGTATCAAATAATATTTCTGGTATTTCGCTTTTCAGATGGACGTCTGTCAAGCTCATATTCTCATTGATGTACATGTGTCAAGGAACTTTTATGATGACTAGTTCAATCACAACATCAAGCTCACAAATTAATATAGTCTTACAACAGCGGATTAAAATGCGCCGTATGGATTAGTCGATGACTTCATCATTTTATTCTAGCATTTACGACGAGTTGTTTAAATTGCACATCAAGTTATACATGAACTATCCAAGCCGAGGATAGACATTTTACGAATTAAAAGTGACATGAAATTTATTTGCTGACATGCGATTCTCACTGTGAATTACTAACTGTAATTAATTTAATTTCACCTTTTCACACCCATGTACCTGAACCTTTTCAGTACGCTTGAAGCTGGCGTAGGTATTGAATTCCTAGAATAGCATTCATACATGTTTTAACAATTGGAATATATCCAGTGGCAATCAATCCGGAAATGTTAGGCTTCAAACATGTTTAAATACGTGCTGTCATAAAGCATGTATGCTCATTTTCACATATGCTTGGTTGGCTTTCAGCAAGGTTCGTGCTCCTGACAAAATGCCACAATTGTCTGCGAGCAAACTATTTTTCTCATATTCTGACTTCTCAGCTATCTATGGATTATTATGACGGTTCCTTGATCCCCATGATTAAGCCATTTGATACCATATCATTGGAAGGTAATAAATACGTTTTTGAGTTCAATTGTATTTTACTACGCGTCATTATTATATGCATGTAGTGTTTAGATTCAACAATTTAATCAATCATTATGTTACGAGTTAATAAACTCCTGCCATCCATTGTGATGAATATTGTAGGAATTTAGTCGCTTTGCTTACCACATTTGATTTTTTCTCAGAAATACCAAACAACGTCACCAAAAAACCAAGCAAAATTCCTGAAAAACTGCAAAATAATCTGGCTGTTGTTTGGAATATATGTGCGAACGAGCAAACCGCTTTTACTTCATAAATGATATTTTTCATATGCGGATACAATATTTTTCGTGTAGTTTGGATAAGTGCATTGCTGTCTGCCTTTGAACACATTAGCATTCGATACAGCCACAAGCAATTCAAATTGGTCTGCTACACACGATTCACGCAACACCATATAGAAGACAGGAGCTTCTCCTCCATGTACTGGGAAAGACGACCGCAAATTAAGGCGAAAACATAATTCCTTCGGTTGATTACCAGTATTGCTATAACCGTGGCGAGCAATTAATCCCTGCCAATTATAATGTATCAATGTATTATATCTATGTATTATATACACATAACATGTATGGCTCATAATCATACATTCCAAAATATCAAAACGAAGGGTTCATTTGGCTGTTTCTCTCATGGAAGTAAGTTCAAAATTCACTGTGCAATATTTTTAGTTACACGAGAAACGAATAAAACGGAGCTGAGATGGTTCATTTTATATCAAAGGGCTACACTGCTACACTCATCGGCATATGTATATTATCCACCTATTTTGAAGTATCCAGCTCATGTAAGTTACCATAAAATTTAATATTCCATGCGCAAATCAAATTTTCTCCAAGATTGTTTGTAATTTATTGCGTTATTTTCTTCATTTTCAGTAAAATGTTATTACTGCAGGACGGAAGACAATTGCTCGGAAACTATAACATGTTCGCCGTACCAGGAGTATTGCAGTAATTCTACACGGATACTGGGCAACCAATTTGTGATTGGATATGACAAGGGATGCTCAGGGCTGCCAAAAAGCAACAATGAAGGATGCCAAGAGAGAAAGGCAAGGTATATGGATATTAAGGAAACACATTGCTATTGTCAAGGCGACCTGTGTAATGCTGGCTGAAAACTTTAGCTGTACATTTTTTTTGAAAATGTTTGAATTAAAATACATTTTCTTATTTAACGAAATTAGTACATAGAAAATAATGATTTAAACACTGTATGAACAATAAAGTCTAGTCTTCGTGTAATAATGTAGCTAATAAATTGATCACTGATCTAAAAGTATATTTGTGACTGCATTGATTTCACATAAACCTAGTATAAGTTCAGAAAGTTCAATGTTTCATCGATTTGTCAAAACAGCTAATAATTTATTTATTAATGCTTGGAGCGGAGCAAATAAATTACTTTTTTTTGCTCCAGTGCATTCATGTAGGTCAGTCGGCCGATAGTGTATTCGTATGCTCTACGCCAAGTTCAACAACGTATTGATTGGTAGTAGCTAGCCCACAAAACCACTTTCCCTTTCATTGTGCTGTGTACTCATCAAATATTTATTAGTATTCTCATGCATAATTTATCTCCGCTCACGACCAAGTATGTTCTTGTTTGCGTGTCCATTTCCACTGCTACCTTTCACATAGTAATATCATTTTTATCGGACATGCATGCAGAAATGAAAGTGACGACGAAATGGATATTTGCACTTGGACTATTTTTAAGCCTGTGTCTATTCCAATCAATACAGGTAAATTGATTTAATATGCTGTATTTTATATTTTATATGTACATTTTCGTCCCACTAATGCAAAATGTCAAATTAATTTTATTGTGTGTTATTATCCAAGTAGGCACGCGCGTCGCCCTTCCTTCCTCAAGAGGATGATTCCGAAACGGATGATACAACAGATGATGAAGACGACGCGTATGACGAGGAGGAAAATACTGAAAGCAGTACCATAGCAGAGGAGGAAGAGGAAGAAGATGAGGACAAAGACGAGAAGGAAGATGCTCAAAATCGTGAGGTGTTGGCAAATCGGCTCGGAATCAAAAACTTTTCCAGTGCTGCGCTAGCTGAAAAAGCTTCAAACCTCGTTATAACGGTGAGCATAATAAAGGCGACTGAATTGCATGCCACTATAGCTATTGCTCATTTATATATGTTATACATTTATTTAGTACCTGAAACGAGGACCGCCCAAGTTGCCACTGCCTTTCCCCCTTTCACGACCAAAGCCAACTGGACCAAAAACTATTACTACCAAGAAGTATAAAATTAGGCGATCGACTACACCACCCACAGCTACAGTAACTCCTGAAGACGTTCCGAAGGCAAATGTCGCAGCGAACCAAATGCGGAAATTCATAATAACCGTACCCAAAGGAATTAACGGCACCGGCGGCGGAATCATCGAAATCGCAATTCCAATGGATATGATCATGAAAAACCATTCAACTGACATGCTTGGTCCTGATAATGATCACAGCTCCCAAATGGTAATTTCATCCTCAGACGAGCAAGGCGTCAAAAATATTGAATCCGCCATTATGGAAGCACTTATTATTGCACAGCAAATGGCCGCAATGAAAATGATGAATGCATCATCATCCTCTTCAAATAACACAGAAGCATTTGAACTGGACATTGGTGAGACTGAAACTACTCAGACGCCAGACAAGGACGGAAAGCAGGATACGACAACGGTGGAAATAATGGCATCATCCGCCTCGCCACCATCTCCTCAGCGGGAAATTACGGCGGAGGAGCCAACAACTCCGTCACCGGATCCTCCCACCAGCCGACCTACCAGAAGACGACGAGTTAGGTCGACCACGCTTAGAGGACCCACCGCAGAAGATCCATACGAGGTAGGGCCAGTCACCGACATCGTCGTGTCCCAAATTCGGAGCGGTCAACTTCCCCAGTTTCTGTGGAAAAGCATAGTGAAGCTAGCAAGCAGCAAGTATGCACAAATTGCGGTGGATGCGGTCGAGTGCGCCGTATTTTACTACTGCCCGGATGACACGGAGTTGGGAACGCTAACGAAAGGAGGAAAATTTTAATTTATTTTCAGCGTATCCACTCATTATTTTTTTACATTTTCTAGTAAGACAAATTAAAATGAAATTTTAATTGAAATGGAGAACTACATTGAATATCAGATAGTTTTTATTTCACAATTTATTTCTTTACGCATTCTCCTCAACATGGACGTGACCACTTTTCTGGAAACACATCCTTTGCAATTTTGGAAGTGTCTACGCAAACAATCTGAGAGTATATCCACCGCCTTACAAATCGGATCCCAGGAAGCTGAAATTGCATTAGCGCTTTCAAATCCTAGCAGTATAAATTCCAGCAAACTTGTGCTGCTGTGAAAACCCGTTGACGAATTCAAGCATGACTTTAGTTGTGTTCCGTTTCGTTGCAGGCAGGATATTTCATTCAGGGTATATGGCGATTTAGATTTTCTCGTGGCGTTGTCGCCGCCACACATGAAATGCACCAAGTGATTTAGCAAAGCCAAAATTCTATATCCACTTCCCCAACACATATTTGCCATACTAATGACTTCTTTGAAGCATTTTTTCAGCTGTAAAAAATCACGAAAAATGCACTGCCCCTCTATTGAACAAATATCGGTTTTCGCTATACCATTTAAGTGTACCTCGTTCCACTTGGGACAATATTCGGTCAGACTTTGGACAGTTTGATTTTTTGGAACGACCTCGCCATAGTGTGTGTACCCCCTCAAAATGTACTGAATACAATTCCGTGCGTTGTACTGATTCAACAACAAAAATGTTGACTTGCTTGACCATTACGTTCTTAAAATTCAAAAAGGAAATGTAGATAGTTACCAAAATGTCCGAGATGTAAACGTTGTAGTCAATACAAACACCCTCCATCCCATTTATTATTAGTTCCGTTTCCCCTGGGGCCGGATGATCTTCAGAGGAAGAGTGCAAACTAAAAAAAAGTTGCAAATGTTACTAAAGTTGCATAAAATGTTATTGATTTAAACAAACATGCATATCTTACATTGCTATAGCAGGTGAAGGAGTTGTAGTTACCAAGCATGTAAAAACTAGACCAGTTAAAACGTCGAAGAAGTTGACCATGTTTTATAACTACAATGCGATAGAGTGTATGCGACTACGTATACCTTGGCGGTGTTCTTGCAACAAGTGGTCAGGAATGATTCAATTGACGATTAACTGTCACTCGTTAATGTGCATACCTAACTGGTTTGGTTGGTCTTAATGTTGCATCAATTCATCGTAATAGTCAATTACGGACAGGACATATCGCGTTATGGCAAGTGATGCATGAATTCATTTATCTAATTACAAATAAATTATTCTCATTTAGTCGTTGATCTAGCAAAAGATCTTCTTCGTGATTGATCACAATATCCAAAAATGATATATAATTAATTTGTGATGGTGTTGTCAATAATAATTAAATGCGTTTTATTTCTTGTGCTGCTGAACAATTTTCGGGTTAATTAAAACAGCTCCTCGAAAATAATTTTTGCTCATCTTGCACATTATTTAAACCTAAAATGTTTTTGGCACCGGGACAAGCTGCCCTTATTCTTATGCCAAGAAATGTTCAACGTGAGTTATTTTTTTTACTTAAGTGGAAAAGATAAGTTTACGAAAATTGAAAAAAATAAATCAAACCATCTCGACATCCAGATATTTTTTTAATTTCACAGTTTCAAGTTAAATGGGACGGCTATAAACTGTGGCAAAGCTGTGATCCAAACTAAATTATTATTCGACGTCTTACTGTAGGAGCTGATTACAAACAATTTAAATTGTAAAATTAAACTAGTAGCTAGGTATCCTGGCATTTAATAAGAATGTTATCCAATGGTAAATGCCACGTTCAGACGCTAATAAAAAATTGTATTTTTTTCTAGAATACTTTAGGCTTTTGCTTGGCTTTTCTTTCTTCTTTCTTTTGGCTTGTAGGAAACCTGTCAGTATTGCAAAGCCTTCAGTCAGCAGTAATTGCAGATCACGGGCTACTAAATATTCTAGTATATAGAGAGATAATGCGTTCAGGTTCCCATACAGTAAACGTAGCACATGACATTTGAATCGGTTATATTTTCGACAGGAAAACCACAGTGTGTAAATCATAAACGAAATCCAAATATTAGCAGTCAAATTCCAAAGCAAAGCATTCAATTTGCCAAGCGATGCGGCATACATAAAACAAGGATAATGCTGACAAAAAACCAAAGCACGGCATTGCGTACTCTCACGCGTGGTATAGCTTACATGTCCCCGCCTCCAATTTCATGGAACAAAAACTATTCCCGATTAGAAGTCAGCAAATCCAAATATAGCTTGCCACCATTCATTATGTCCATGGTACTTATGAGCTTGATATCTCTCGGATGGCTTTACGTGCTATCATGCCCAGAGGAGATGAGCACGTCATGCCATCTGACCTTACCAGCAAGAGCTCTATAGAGAACTCTGCTAACCGTCATCCAGCACCACTCACCTTCCTACTTTTAAGTTTTGTGTACGCAAGTACACACAATACATTTATTTAAAAAATTATAGATAGTTTGTTGGACACACTAGCCACAAAAGAAAGGCCAGTGTGCCAACGCAATTTCATATGTACCACGTTGAGTTCCATAAAGGAACAAGCGAAAAAAACGAGAGGAGGATATTTTTTTTGATGAGCTGGCCATTCTGTTTCCAGCCGTGCCCAGAGCCACAAGAACGATAAGTGTGGGCTCCAGAGAGTTTAACTGAGGAAAGCAAAAGTGCCTTCCTCAGGTCCTGCCTAAACTATAAGTGTCGTAGAGGGGATAGTTTCCCATAATGTCACCACTCGCACGATCATTAAATAAGCGTGACAAAATTAGCGAATTATATTGACAAAATAAATAGACATTCTCAAAAAAAACTATACTGACTCTGGACGTGTGCGTGTGCATTATTTTGTGATTTGTTGTGCATTATTTTTTTTGGGACTCGTTGTGCGTTCTGTTCGCTGACAGTCGGTGAAGGGGCAAAGTTTACCCCCGGAGGTTCGGGTCAGTGGTCCTCTTCCTCATCTCTCCGAAGTGTCGTCATCACCTCCTCCTCCCCAGTGTCCAGCGTGTCGAGAAGCCGGCAGCAGCAGCGCCCTCGACTCCGTGTGCACCGAACAAGGCTCATCAAGGGGCAAGTGCGGTGATCATCCTCCTCTCCGCCTCCTCCAACTTGTCCGCAGCTTACGGAAGGAACCTTCACTTCTGGTACCTGGACAGCGTAAGGGTAATCATTTTTGCTGCTTTCTGTCCATCCGTAGCGTTTATAGGGCCAAATGGTTAATTGAGGTAGCGTCATCACCACCCCGATACCCCCATTTAACCCTACATGGCGATCCATCAAAAATAGGTTGCGAATAAGTGTTTTTTTTTTAAAAAAGATAAAGCTTAAGGTTTTTTTCAAAAAAAAAGTGAGGATTAACGTGAGAGAAGGTGTTATCATCATCATCATAAATGTTGTGAAGTGGGCGTTAGTAGGTACAATAGTGTAACCTACACGCAGTTAAACTGTTCTTTTTTTTCACACCCCACTCACATTACACATCAACATTAAATTATTAAGCAATTAAAATTACAAATTTTGGGGAAATATGAGACACACGTAAGCATTACATACATACATACACGGAAAGCGAGAGGATTGCAGCACACACAAATGAGAAAGCAACAATTCGAGTTATCATCATTAATTATTGATTTCAACAGTGAAATCAATCAACATCAACAACACACCACAATTCGGAATCAGATTCAACAATTAAACACGCCAACGTGTCAAACGTCACCACGCCGCATACTTTTTCCATACTCATAGTAGATGGTAGTAGTAGTAGTGCTAGCAAATAGTACATCACTTGGCGAATAGGTGGCGCTGAAGTCGACTTGGAACAAGACTTACCACTTCATTCAACATACGCATGCATGCAGCTATACGCTTTCAGTGCATCTATTTATGACTTCAAGAGAAGTTAGGAATTTAGGAGGTCCACTCACTGGAGATTATACTACAAGGAGCGGACGAAGCAGAAGTGGAAGCTCAAGCGACGGAAGTGTTAACAATAGTGATAACACTACAAAACAAAGTACTAAAACTGGAAATAACAGCAATTCACCGGAAAAGGAGAAAGTTGTGATTGAAAACAGTTCACCTACAAAGGTAGATACCGAAGACGAAGACGTCTTTGCGGAATACGAGTACAGCAGCGTGTGTACAGACACAACTGTTGTAGCGACACCGTCTCACGAACCGGAATTCGAAGAAAGCCTCACTGATAACGAAGAATTTTTTGACATCAGCGATCAACAGTCTCCCACAGGGCAAGGTATACTGATACCTACCCACCATCAATTCACGATGGACGACGAAATGAAGAATGCTATCGAAAATATGATCGACGACAAGACAGCTGAACTAGAACGAGAATTGACTCGAATGCGAATAGAGAATTCGGCACTCCAGAAAGACTTAAAGGACTTACGTAAAGAACATGACAAGCTATCACTTGACAGCTTACGCCAAGACGCAACGATTTCTACTGTTGAAGAGAAACTCGCAGAAATGGAAGCCGACACTCAGGTCGAAAGACTTATTCAAGCAATTAAAGGAGTTCAAGCGCCTAGTACGGCGTCACCAGTTATGAGCCCGCCCAAATTCGATCCGAAGAAAATTAATTCAGAGCAGCAGGATTCAGAGAGGATCAATTCCTGTCAGTAGTAAAAGCGTTCATACCCGATGAATGCAAATCGTGGTTCGTGGCCAACAAAACTAGATTTTTGGATTGGGACAATTTCAAAGATGGATTCAAGAGCAGGTACGATAGCAGTACCCAACACTCCCAACGGATGAGGAGACTCTTCACTCATCGACAAACTCTAAATGAGCCTACTGAGGAATTCATTTACGAGACTTTGGATCTAGCTAGAAACTGTTTCCCCAAAGAGACTGAGCCACAACTACTTGAACACGTACAACGGATACTCCACTATCGGATTGCAGGGGCCATAGGAACAGTGGCATACTCTTCGGTGACCTCGTTGGTTGAAGCATGTGAGAAGGCAACCATGCACGAAGTCGCCAAAGATAGAGCTAACAAACTGCCTATAGGCGTACCTTACATGAGAGCTTCTGAGATGCGAAGACAGCAGTCGGATCACAAATGGCGAGGAGACATAGATGATCAAACCGACGAACAACCGTATTCCCCAAATATAACGAATTCTCGTGGCTACAGCCCAAGAGGTAGAGGATCTAGCAGAGGATCTGGTAGAGGATTCAGTAGAGGAAACGGCAGAGGTAGGAATTGGAGACCTAGAGGTCGTGGACGTGGTGGAAGAGGAGGCAACAGTGCTTTCTCCCAAGACCGCAACAATCAAGATCATTCAAACGATAAACCATCAACTTCAAAAGACAAGCAAAGAAATCCACCTGCGAAACCAAAGAGGTGCAGAAAATGTGGCGGATTAGGTCACTTAGACGTTGTTTGTCCAAACGAATATGGAATGGCCATGTTCGTCAAGGAAGATGAGGATCATGATCAAGAAGAGGATCTGGATCAAGACGATTTAAACGAGTAAGGGAAGACATGGCAACAACCCCACCATGCCTTTTCCCAATTTTCAATATCACAACTAAGGGGCTACCAATTATTAACGTAGGAACAGAAAACTCCAAAGCGAAAGCGCTATTGGACTCAGGAGCAGGACAAAATTTAATCGATTTGAAACTTGTAAAGCAACTAGGACTCCAGATTGACGAAAAATCCAAGGTGATGATGGCATGTGCCGACAACACCGTATTTTCCTCATTGGGCAAAATTAAGTTAGAAATTCAGATCGGACTTAGGAAACTCGAAGTCGAGTTCCAAGTCGTCAAAAAATTAGCTACAGACATGTTCTTAGGATCACCGTTCATGATAAAATACGACGTGGTCCCTCAACTCAAATTCAGGCGATTTTGGTTTGGAGACAAGCCGAAAATGTGTTTTCCTATCGACGACATGATAGATAACAAAGGTTTTATCTGCATGTCACTCCCCAGAAAGGCCAAGAAGTTCAGTGAAGAAGAAGCGAGAGCCAAAGTAGCGAAAATCTTAGAGAGATTTCCTACAGTAGTCAGAAAAGATGGGTCTATAGGTAAGACAAATGTGACTTACCATATAATTGAAGATGACGACGTACCAGTCAAACTGAAGCCGTACCGTTACTCACCAGAAATGAGAAAATACATCAGAGAACAAGTCGATCAGATGATCGAAGCGGGTATATGTAGACCATCGAGGTCTCCATACGCGGCACCAGTCGTCCTACAACCTAAGAAAAATGGAAAACTTCGTATGTGTTTTGACTACAAAATGCTCAACGCCAGAACGAAAGACAACGCAGCCCCAATGGAATCGATTCGAGGACTTTTACACACAATACCCTACGGGATGGTGTACTCTAGTATTGACTGTCAAAATGGATACTGGCAAGTTGTGTTGGCTAAAGAGTCAATTGAGAAGAGCCCCTTCATAACTCAGGATGGACACTACGAAATGCTCGTAATGCCATTTGGACTGAAGAATGCCGGTTTCACATACCAGAGCCTCATGAGGAAAGTCTTGGAAGGTTACATAGGTGACTTCTGCCAAGTCTATCTGGATGACGGAATAATTTACTCAGAATCAGCGGACCAACACTTATATCACATCGAATTAATTATGGAGAGGCTTAAAGAAGCGAACATCTCCATTAACATGGACAAATGCGAATTTGTCAAGAGCCAAGTTGAGTACCTTGGGCATCTCATCGGCAAGGAAGGAATCCGTAAAAAGCCAGAAACAGTGAGAGCCATAAAAGAATACCCAGTTCCGGAAAACAGGAGCGACTTATTATCATTTCTCGGACTCGTCAATTGGTACCATGAGTTCTTAGAGCACTTCATGGGTCATGCAGAACCACTTTGGCGACTACAGAAGAAAGGAACACCGTTCATTTGGACAAAAGAACAACAGGATGCCTTTGACTTGATCAAGGATAAGATCTGCGAAGACGTAGTACTCTCCAACATCGACTACAGATATCCGATCATCATGAAAACTGATGCGAGCTCGGTCGGGATTGGAGCAGTATTGGTAAATCGGATCGACGGACGCGACCGGCCAATCGCATTCGCCAGCCGTTTGCTGAAAAAGGGAGAAAGAAATTTTCGCATATACGAAAAAGAGGCATTTGCTGTGATCTTTGGTTACAAGAAGTTCCGAGAATACATCGAAGGTCATCACTTCACGATTCAAGTGGATAATAGAGCACTCAACTTTATAAGACTCATGAAAGACAAGAAACCGAAAATTAACAGGTGGGCTATACAGATGGCTACCTGGAACGCTGACATAATACTGAAGCCGGGGAAAGAAAACGTAGAACCAGATGTCATAAGTAGACATCCGGTCAAAGGACTTAAGACAGACCCGAAGATGACAGACGATGGAGAAGAAGTGCACTACGCTCCAGTCAATGCCATTTTCGAGAAGAGAATTACTCTAGAGGAGTTGAGAGAAGAACAACACAAAGACAAATATTGTAGTCATCTGATACACTTATGGAAGGAATCAGATGGGAAATCGGAGCAAGTCAAAAGTTGCAAGGTAATCGACGGAATCCTTATGAAGAGGATAACCGCGTTCAACAAACTTCCAGGAGAAGAAGAAGTTACCGTAAAAGGACTTATAAACTCAGTCGGGATAGTTGAGGACTTAGATTGGAAGTCGACAAGTCAGTTAGGAGGACCAGGCGATGAGTCCACTGAATCTGAGAGCGACCAAGATGGTGCCCAAACGAAACGTACTACCCGACGAACTGCGTCAGCGGTAGGTACCACCGCAAAGAAGATCGAAAAGCGATCTTCCGATAAGGCTAGCCGAGTACCGAGGGGACAAGGATCCAAACCTCAGAAGACGTCAGTAAAAAGTCCGAAGACCAATGAGTCAAAACCAAATAGTCCAGCCCCGAAAATTATCAGAAAGAAGAAAAAGAAGGAAGGTCCTCGTGGAAAAGCCATACAGGACAAATTACAGAGAAAGAAAGAAGAATACTTCGTTCCAATTATACCAAAGTCACTACAACCAACAATGTTGGAATTATTTCACGACGCACCGGAAGCAGGGCATCTCGGTATTAAAAATACCATAAGAAGAATCAGACGAAGAGGCTACTGGGAGAACATGAATCAAGATATTCGAGAGTACGTCCAATCCTGTGAAACTTGCCAGGCAAGTAAGGCGAGCAGACAGCTGCCGCTTGGATTATTACAACCTATGGACATCCCGAATAAAGTTTTTGAGAAAATCTTCATTGACTACCTCGGACCGCTAACGCGATCGTCACGAGGAAACGCGTATTGTCTGATTGTGACAGACGCACTATCCAAATGGGTAGAAGTTTTTCCTGTTCGTCAAGCAACGGGATCGAAAACTGTAGAAATTCTCGAAAGCGAGATATTTCTGAGGTACGGAGCTCCAAGGAAGATCGTTTCCGACAACGCAAGTCAGTTCGTGTCGAAACAGATGTCAGCGCTATGTAATTCATACGGCGTGGAGCAAATTTTCACAGCACCGTACCACCCTCAACCTAACCAAGCCGAACGGACCATCCAAGTATTGAAACAAATGTTCCAAGCTTACGTCTCAGACAAGCAGACTAAGTGGGACGAATACATACGGAAGTTTGCGTTTGCGATAAACACATCCGTAAACGACACTACTCAAGTTACACCAGCACTTCTGAATCTTGGACGGGAAATTCCGACAGCATTCGATCGTGAAATCGACAAAATCACCACCTTCGACGACAGTGAATCTCTGGACTACCTACGGAGAGTTCCAGAGAAACTTCAGGAAATCATTTCCATCGTACGGGATAACATCAAATCCGTACAGAAAGACAACGAAAATCACGCGAACAAAAAGAGAAGACCCCACACCTTTAAAACCGGGGATTTCGTGATGATCAAAAATCATCAGCAGTCCAACAAAGCCGCACAAGTAATGCAGAAGATGGAGAAGCGTTACTTAGGACCATATGAACTTGGGGAAAAAGTCAATGACGTGACTTTTGATATTTTGACGACACCGAAAAAGGAGAGCATTGGAGTCAGACACGTCTCAGAAATTAAACGATATTATGCAAGACGCCCCAACGTTCCAATAATTTCACCAGAATGTAGAATCGATGGCGAAACAAAAAGACCATTTCGAAAGAGAAAGCGGCGAACAAATTATAATAGTCTTAAGAACTTTCGATCTATTTAAAAGATTTTCACTTTTCACTTATTAATTTTGTACATACGTTCCACATTACTTACTCACATAAACTAGACTTAATAGATTTACAAGATTTTCATAGGAATATTGACCAAAACATAAGCATTATTAACATATGTGTTGAACGAATTGCGTTTTCACCCTATTTAAAATTAGGTAATTCAAAATGGAACCCAAAACAACAATCCCATTTTGGCTACTACGACAGCGAGCAGAGAGAAAATACGGCAGTGTCGACATCCGACCATTCGACAACCCAAAATACAAGCTATTTCGAAGGGCAGCACAGCTCAGAATATCCAATCCCATCCCCATTCCTGAAAGACACCCTTATCACAGGCTAATTTCGAATTGGATCATCCCACAAGAACTCCTCAAAAACACGAAAGTTGACGACTTTGTCACGAAAAGACCACCACTAATTTGGGTCGACAGCGACGAAAAGATGGCGACAATGGTGTCACATCTTACAAACCTGAAAGAACGAGAATTCGCAATGGATATAGAAACTAGCCACATTTTCTGTTACCATGGTCAATACCCTTGCACCATCCAAATCTCCACGAAGTACAAGGATTTTATCGTTTGTACATTATCCGCGTGGCCATATATCCAGCAGTTAAGAGAAATTATGGAGAACCCTAACTTTGTCAAAATCGTCCACGGCGGAGCAAATGACCTCAAAGCGTGGCACGAATATTTTAATATTTATCCAGTCGGAGTAGTTGACGTACAAATCATCCACCAAGTTCTAGCGAAAGGAGATCCATCACCTTTTGAGCACGTCGTATGGCAATACATACAACAGAAATTCGACAAAGGCAAGTTTCTTGGTCAGTATGCTGACTGGAACTACAGACCTCTAGACGAGCGACTAATTGAGTACGCTCGACTCGACTCATTTTATCTTTACCAAGTTTGGAAGAATCAGAAAAATATGTTAACTACCATGACAGCAGTCCAAAAATACAGTTTTTACACCAAGACCAGAACTCTGACCCAAAGAACTCATCAGAGAAAGATCCACCCAGACTACACGAATTTGCCAGGCTGGTATCATATTCCAATCGATAACGTACCGCTGATGAAGAAAATATTTGAGTGGAGAGACCTTAAAGCCCGTAAATACGATGCTAACCCACCAGACATCATATCTAATCGGCTTTTAGTGGAAATCGCAGGCAAAGGTTGCTTCCCCAATAAAAACGTGAGAGATATTGATCTCATCACGCCAAACGAGATAACCGAGTTGCAAGATATCATACGCAACAACGGCTCATTTAATGCTGAGTGGAAAACACCTCCACCCCAAAAAACCAAAAAGAGTCGCACAGGCAACTCTCGTGTTGGTAATGGCGGTCCACCAGATGATTCAGAAGAAGAAGACGACTATTTTGAAGAAACTGGCGGTTTTATTGTGTATCACGGCCCTAGATTGACCCCAAACACTGATACCACTCGCTCGGTTGTGATTGACAACCTTAGCGACATCGACAAAGCTCTAGACGAATATACATCTGTTCCCGTCATAACCCCAGAAAAAGCACGTAATATAATTGCTACTGAAAATTATTTTAATAATTTACCAGGTCCTGAGCCAGAAGTCCAAGAAATGGAAAATGACGAGACGGAGTGCGACAGCGCACTCTCACCATCCGAAGATTTTTTTGAGGAGGCTACAGCACTAATTTTTGGCTCAGAAGACGACTTCCTAGATTTGGAATATACTGTGTTCCAAACACCAACATCCAAAACACCAACAGTGACAGAGAAAGTAGCGGAGAAAGTCACAGAGCCAATGGACGTAGCAGACGACCAAGCAGACGCACAAGAAGTCGAGAAACAAGGCTATTGTTATTCTTGTTTCGCCTACAACGCAGGTCACGTGTCAGGCGGATGCCCTTATCGCCTCAAGAGTGAAAGGACGGCCGAGGTCACCACCACCGTTAAAAACAACGTCGCCCACCACAAGCTGCTCTTCCCCCAGTTTTGGAAGCACCGACGTCAGAGACAACGACGCAACTACAAGCGTAACCAGCTGACCAAACGCCTACAACAAGCACGGAACGAGCGACTTCCCCACCTTCAGAGAGGAGGCAACCAACGGCGGAGGGTTAATTTGAGGGGGCAGTATCATGCCCAGAGGAGATGAGCACGTCATGCCATCTGACCTTACCAGCAAGAGCTCTATAGAGAACTCTGCTAACCGTCATCCAGCACCACTCACCTTCCTACTTTTAAGTTTTGTGTACGCAAGTACACACAATACATTTATTTAAAAAATTATAGATAGTTTGTTGGACACACTAGCCACAAAAGAAAGGCCAGTGTGCCAACGCAATTTCATATGTACCACGTTGAGTTCCATAAAGGAACAAGCGAAAAAAACGAGAGGAGGATATTTTTTTTGATGAGCTGGCCATTCTGTTTCCAGCCGTGCCCAGAGCCACAAGAACGATAAGTGTGGGCTCCAGAGAGTTTAACTGAGGAAAGCAAAAGTGCCTTCCTCAGGTCCTGCCTAAACTATAAGTGTCGTAGAGGGGATAGTTTCCCATAATGTCACCACTCGCACGATCATTAAATAAGCGTGACAAAATTAGCGAATTATAGTGACAAAATAAATAGACATTCTCAAAAAAAACTATACTGACTCTGGACGTGTGCGTGTGCATTATTTTGTGATTTGTTGTGCATTATTTTTTTTTGGGACTCGTTGTGCGTTGTGTTCGCTGACAGTCGGTGAAGGGGCAAAGTTTACCCCCGGAGGTTCGGGTCAGTGGTCCTCTTCCTCATCTCTCCGAAGTGTCGTCATCACCTCCTCCTCCCCAGTGTCCAGCGTGTCGAGAAGCCGGCAGCAGCAGCGCCCTCGACTCCGTGTGCACCGAACAAGGCTCATCAAGGGGCAAGTGCGGTGATCATCCTCCTCTCCGCCTCCTCCAACTTGTCCGCAGCTTACGGAAGGAACCTTCACTTCTGGTACCTGGACAGCGTAAGGGTAATCATTTTTGCTGCTTTCTGTCCATCCGTAGCGTTTATAGGGCCAAATGGTTAATTGAGGTAGCGTCATCACCACCCCGATGCCCCCATTTAACCCTACAGTGCCCGCATCCCACTTGCTTCTAACGCCAAGTGAAAATCGCAACATCGGATTCCTTGCGCTGCATCTTGTTGGGTTCGTCATTGTTTGTGCCCCTGTGCTGCCATCACTGTCATCGTTAGCGAATCAGGATCTTGGATTTATAGGAGGGTTCAATGCGCTACTTATTTTGCATGACAAATACAAAAAAAGGTTTGCTAACAAATCCACAATTTATTATTAGAGGCGGTTCACAGTCACATGGTATTAAATCTTACTTGCAGGTTTACCTATCGCTACTACTAAAAGATGGAAACTTTTCGATAATGTGTAACTAAACACTGCTATGTGCCTTCCACCATGTCCAATTCTAATTTTTTGGATCATCACTTTATTTTTCTTTCGACTCTTTCTTGTACATTGTTGAAGACTTATTTCCCAGCTTCCAATATATCTGTATCAAAATTGTCGTCCGTGGAACTATGACCATGGCTGCGTTTGAATGTACAAGACTAAATGCTTTTACATTTATGTTGAGTTTGCTTGCAGTTGACGCAATAGGAAACTGCTTGATCTCTGCCCTAAGAAGTATCTGTATCCTGAAGCATGATTGTGAATCCGCCAGAAAGCATAGACTAATTGCAATAATTTATGGGTGCATGACTTCATATATTGAGCTGTATGTATTTATTGAAATATTTGTTTGCCTGTGGGACATTTTGATGGGGACCTGGATTGTCATTAGGGCTTACAGACTAGTTCCCTTGTACATTTATTTGGTTTCCGCTTTTCTTAGTTTGGGGCGCGTGGGCAGGTGGTTTATTGTTTGTGTCGGAAGTAACCGAGATGACAGAACTATCCAAGAAAATTACACGAACGCTAAATGATTCCTCTTGGAGAAGGTATGCAATCAAAAAGTCCGTTTCGGGCAGAAAACGATGGTTATTTAATGTGAAAGAGGTAAGGGCATTG